>CM040827.1:38739421-38751921 GCA_022828995.1 Vimba vimba | reverse complement strand
CAGCTGAAGGAAATAATCCATTATTTATCAGCTTTTCTATATATCGACCAAAATTTCTTACCGGGCCGATAACGATGAAAAATGAACATATATCTGCCGATACTGATATGGTGGCCGATATATCGTGCTTCCCTAATTTAAATAATTAATGTGCAGAATAAAGGGGCGGGGCCTGGTTGAGTTAGTTAGTAGTGTGTTGAAATTGGCGGTTTCAACCAATCACAACACACTGCTGCAGCCGACCAATCAGAGCACAGTTTTTTTCAGAAGGAGGGGCTTCATAGAGACAGGAACTAAACAGGTGTGTTTCCTGTACAACGACGTAACTCGCTGCTTCACTATCATAGTACAACTCATCCTTGAAGAAATCAACTAGCTAGTCACGACTGTTTCCCGAAACCGTATTGGTCGTTCAACCACGTTGGTTAATGATATCACGAAATTGGTGGAGTAATAACTTCTTTTAATGAATCATTTGAGATCAAATTAATGCTACATGTTTTGCTATAAATTATGCACATGGTATATTATTTTGCTCAAGATCAGGATTTATTGAGTCCACATGTCATGCAAACTAGAGACTCTTCTTCTAACCACAGGTCGAGATCTGTCGCTCAAACACACAACTCTGCGATGCTGTTTGGAACGATGGTTTCGGGAAACACCGACTCGTTGAACTGCTGATAACGACGGAACTTGCGACCATAGTTGACTAACGATGCTTTCGGGAAACCAGAGCGTTACTGACAGACTGGGAAGAGAGGAGCCGCAACAATGGAGAATATGAGGAAAATAATCAACATTCAAGCAGGAAAACCTGTTCTAGTAGAGCCTGAAAACAACATCAAGCATTATAAGTCCTCAATGTTTTATTTCTCTCTCCTAGAAGTTGATTAAATGATTCCCCTCTGGAGTCAAAGACAAGGGCAAGTTCATAACCGAGAGCTTGAGTCCGTTTATCGTCTTGTAAAGCCTGACAGGCGGTCAACAAACAGCCAGCTTTATTTTGGATGCGCTGGCAGTTTCAGTCGTTCGCCTGTCAAGTGCTGAGAGCAGCCGATGCCAAGTGAATCACAAGTGTGTTTGCTCTGAGTTTCAGCCGTGCATTCGCATCTGTTCGCAACGGAGCTGATCTGTGTGTGTCTGGTGTTTGTTTGGGATTGTGTGTCTGTTTCTGTCAGCGCACCGACAGGGACAAGATGCATGGAAAGCAAAATGAAGGGATTTGTTCCTTGTTTTATTAATAAAGAGACGCAGCTCGGGGCTTAAGTGACAGCAACGTCTCATTTCTTCCACACCAAACTCCCGGCGCGCATCGAATCACTCTGTCGTGTTTTTAATTAACTGGTGCATGAAGTTAATTCATGCACAGAACTGGTCACTGTGAAGAGTCAAGATGCTGAGAAACTGCCCTAAGAAACTCTGGCAAATGTTGCAAATGATTTCATATACAGTTTTTGTCTCCTAAAATAAAGAAAAGATTCTGAACTGAAATGAGTCGTCAGTAATTCAGTCTCACGCCTGCTGTAGGTTTGTAACTCATTTGCATAATGCCAGCCTGTGGCCTTAGCTCCGCCCTCAAACACTGTAGTGTATCTGAGACTGGAAGAGTTTGGTTCGTGTTGTTCATGTCGAGAAGACGCTGTTTTCTGCTGACAAAGCAAATCCATGCTGTTCATATCACTGTGATCAAGAGCTGAGATTCAGATATGCTAATGAGCGTTTGCTTTCTGACCAATCAGAGCAGAGCAGCTCTCAGAGAGGCGGGGCTTAGAGAGACTGAATCCTCGATCGAAGCGTTTCAGACACTGAGAGAAAAGAGCTGAATATTATGAGAACATTTTTGTTTTTTGGCCTTGAGTGCATGTAAACCTGTTGCAGGAGACCTTTAAAACAATATTAAGAACCTTTATAATAGCATAATTGGGGCACTTTAATAACTTGGTATGACATATGTAGCTCTATTCATGCGCTCTCTGTTATGATATGGATCCGCTTCTCCTGTAAACGAGTGGGACGTTCCCAGGAATAGATTTGCTGTCACTGGATGGCTGCACTTGGGCAAGATTACGTCCAGGAAAGATGCATTAATAGAGAGAGAAAGAGAAAAGTGCATTTGCTTTACACCGTTTATTGTCTTTGAATAACACACTAGACAAGATCTGACACGTCTGTAATGAACGCAGCGTATGGAGATGCTACTGTGTGTGTGTGTGTGTGTGTGTGTGTGTGTGTGTGTGTGTGTGTGTGTGTGTGTGTGTTCCTATTAAGGAGCCGTATAATATGGAAATATAATAATTTGAATCCCACAAAGACTTCTGTCTTTACTAGGAGTCAGATCTGTTCACCTCACTCTCTGAGCATTTATCAATGTTTTATTAGTTGACCCTTTAAATCTGTTGTTTTAGAAATGGAACAGTTTATTAAACCTTTAGGCAAACAATAATAATTTTGCATTTGTGTTAAATACTCATATTTTATGGCTTATGTAGTCTGAAATAGTGAGAATATGAAGGAAAGAAACAGCTCGATTTCATCCAGAGGCCAAAACTGAACAAAAATATGCATTCTGGTGCAGATGCTGATATTTATATGGACAAAAAGAAATGCAATTCTGATGCTTGTAAAGTAAATCAATGAGCTCTTTATAACAGTACAGCAGATACTGTCATAAAATGCATATAAATATCAGTTACTCTATATATTACTCAATATCTGCCAATAATATATCGCAGAAAGATGATATATAAATGCTTAGTTTTATTATCAAAGCTTTAGTTTTCAAACGTAAAATGCAATGCAATACAATACAATGATGATTAAGAGATGAACAATAAACCTTCCTCAAAAGCCCGATGATCATATTTGATACTCATGTTATTTCTAAAAAAAATTGTGCATGGATAATCAGTACAGTAAGTGTTCATCTTGGAATATTACTAACAATATAAAAGTTATTCTTGCGTTTACTTAATTACTGAAAGGCTTTTACTTGCTACACAAAAAAACAAAAAAAAAACAAGAAGGCATGCAGTAGATTGTGCGCGGCAGGTTTTTCAGCAAACTTTGATCATTTATAGGCCTCATAAATCCATGTATGGAATATGATGCAGCAGGTTTTATAGGGTGAAAGTGTGTGTGTGTGTGTGTGTGTGTAGCGGAGACCCGAACACACTGCATTGCTGTTTGTTTCCTTTCCTGTTTCCGTTTCCAAGTCTGTGTCTGTTTTCCCTGCTGACCTGATCCTGCTTCACTGACGCTCCTCTCCTCTTTCTCCTCTTTCTTCTCTTTTCTCCTCTGTTCCTCTGTTCCTCTGGCTCTCTGCAGTGGAGATTAAGGTGATAAAGGACCTGCCGTGGCCTCCTCCGGTCGGGCAGCTCAACACCAGTCCTCCTGTAATGGAGTTGGTGGAGTCTCCATCCTCTCCGGGTCTCAGAGATACAGCGAACGCCTGTGACCAGCACACGAACGGTGGGTCCGACCCTCGACCCCCGACCCCCGACCCGCTCATTATCACTGTCCTTCACGAGACACAGTATTTCTGAGGTTCAGAAGAGATCTTAATGTCTCAAGCTTTGTATCTCACATGTGAATGTGACTTTATTTCTCATAATTGCTCATTTATTTCACTGAAATTTGACTTTATGGGCCCTATTTTAACGATCTGAAACGCAAGTATCAAACGCGAAACGCAAGTAACTTTGTGGGCGGATCTCTCATCAGGGCCATAAAACACAGAGAAGTGACATTGGGGATGGAGAAACACCCAAATTAGCTTCAGTTAAACAGGCGTATAATAATTTGGGTAAATGTGTAAGCTAGATTTATGCCTTTTTTTCACCACAATGATTTCCCTTGTGTGGAATCTTTTTCCTTGTAATTATGTATGGTTTGCAAAAATGTCAACTGTGTAGATGAAAGAAGCAAAGTGTGTGTGCGTTGAGCTCATGCTACATAATGGCCAAGCATGTGCCCTTAAAACAGCATCTGAATAACGCGCCACTGACTTTAGACTAGGTTTCTCCTGGTCTGTGGTGGAATTGTTTTCTGAAACTGCAAAATAGCACCAGGGAACGTTTGCGCTGGAACACGCCTCCTCTCTTCGCTGAACCGCCCCCGGGAGCGCAAGTTCATTCCCTAATTTACCGACGTGCGTCTGTGGAGGAAAAAGTCCGCTGTGCGTCAGGTGAGAAATAGGAATGATACATGCGTCGCTGTACAAAGTCAATTGCGCTGGGTGCGAGATAGGGCCCTATATCTCACAATGTCACTTTAAATTTCACAAAGTGACTTTATTTTAAAACCTTGCTTTTGTTTCTCATTTAAAGTGCCCCTATTATTCTATTTTAAAGTTTCCTAATGTTGTTTTGGAGTCTCCTACAACAGGTTTACATGCATCAAAGGTCAAAAAACTATTTCATTTTCTCATAATATACATTTGCACATCACCACATTTTCAATGACTCTCAAACGACTCGTCAGATGAATCGATCTTTCTAAATCCCACCTTTCTGTGAGCTACTCTGCTCTGATTGGCCAGACAGCTCAGTCTGTTGTGATTGGTTTACCGCGTACAGCGCGCATCGGAAACAAAAACGCCCGTTGCCATAACAACGTCAGCTCTGCGTGTCCTGAGGCTTCCTTCACCGTAAAATAAACACAGTAACGAACAATGATGTAGATTTTACCATATCAATGTGAGCGCGAGTCCGATGATGAAACACTGGAAGAACTAGTTATTCAAGCCGAACCTCCATCAGGATGACTCGAGCAGGACTCAGTGTTTCTCAGTGAACCCGAACCTCCATCAGGACGACTCGAGCAGGACTCAGTGTTTCTCAGTGAACCCGAACCTCCATCAGGACGACTCGAGCAGGACTCAGTGTTTCTCAGTGAACCCGAACCTCCATCAGGACGACTCGAGCAGGACTCAGTGTTTCTCAGTGAAACCGAACCTACATCAGGACGACTCGAGCGGGACTCAGTGTTTCTCAGTGAACCCGAACCTCCATCAGGACGACTCCAGCAGGACTCAGTGTTTCTCAGTGAACCCGAACCTCCATCAGGACGACTCGAGCAGGACTCAGTGTTTCTCAGTGAACCCGAACCTCCATCAGGACGACTCCAGCAGGACTCAGTGTTTCTCAGTGAACCCGAACCTCCATCAGGACGACTCGAGCAGGACTCAGTGTTTCTCAGTGAACCCGAACCTCCATCAGGACGACTCGAGCAGGACTCAGTGTTTCTCAGTGAACCTGAACCTCCATCAGGACGACTCGAGCAGGACTCAGTGTTTCTCAGTGAACCCGAACCTCCATCAGGACGACTCCAGCAGGACTCAGTGTTTCTCAGTGAACCCGAACCTCCATCAGGACAACTCCAGCAGGACTCAGTGTTTCTCAGTGAACCCGAACCTCCATCAGGACGACTCCAGCAGGACTCAGTGTTTCTCAGTGAACCCGAACCTCCATCAGGACGACTCCAGCAGGACTCAGTGTTTCTCAGTGAACCCGAACCTCCATCAGGACGACTCCAGCAGGACTCAGTGTTTCTCAGTGAAACCGAACCTACATCAGGACGACTCGAGCAGGACTCAGTGTTTCTCAGTGAACCCGAACCTCCATCAGGACGACTCGAGCGGGACTCAGTGTTTCTCAGTGAACCCGAACCTCCATCAGGACGACTCGAGCAGGACTCAGTGTTTCTCAGTGAACCCGAACCTCCATCAGGACGACTCCAGCAGGACTCAGTGTTTCTCAGTGAACCCGAACCTCCATCAGGACGACTCCAGCAGGACTCAGTGTTTCTCAGTGAACCCGAACCTACATCAGGACGACTCGAGCAGGACTCAGTGTTTCTCAGTGAACCCGAACCTACATCAGGACGACTCGAGCAGGACTCAGTGTTTCTCAGTGAACCCGAACCTCCATCAGGACGACTCCAGCAGGACTCAGTGTTTCTCAGTGAAACCGAACCTACATCAGGAAGACTCGAGCAGGACTCAGTGTTTCTCAGTGAACCCGAACCTCCATCAGGACGACTCCAGCAGGACTCAGTGTTTCTCAGTGAACCCGAACCTACATCAGGACGACTCCAGCAGGACTCAGTGTTTCTCAGTGAACCCGAACCTACATCAGGACGACTCCAGCAGGACTCAGTGTTTCTCAGTGAACCCGAACCTCCATCAGGACGACTCCAGCAGGACTCAGTGTTTCTCAGTGAACCCGAACCTCCATCAGGACGACTCCAGCAGGACTCAGTGTTTCTCAGTGAACCCGAACCTCCATCAGGACGACTCGAGCTGGACTCAGTGTTTCTCAGTGAACCCGAACCTCCATCAGGACGACTCCAGCAGGACTCAGTGTTTCTCAGTGAACCCGAACCTCCATCAGGACGACTCCAGCAGGACTCAGTGTTTCTCAGTGAACCCGAACCTACATCAGGACGACTCGAGCAGGACTCAGTGTTTCTCAGTGAACCCGAACCTCCATCAGGACGACTCCAGCAGGACTCAGTGTTTCTCAGTGAAACCGAATCTACATCAGGACGACTCCAGCAGGACTCAGTGTTTCTCAGTGAACCCGAACCTCCATCAGGACGACTCGAGCAGGACTCAGTGTTTCTCAGTGAACCCGAACCTCCATCAGGACGACTCCAGCAGGACTCAGTGTTTCTCAGTGATACTCTACTCAGTCTGAGGAACATTATGAGATGTTGCAACTGTAATTCCTCAGCATCAGCATTAACAAGTGCATGTCCATCAACAAACCGATTATTTTACTTTTACTAATTTATTTACCGAGTATTTTTCTAATATATTGCGGTAAACACGTGGAAACTGTATCAATAACAGTGCATACATTAGCCGAGCTCTAGCGTGAATGATCTGATGTAACATAAAACAAATGTTGCTCCATGCTTAATCTTTCCTCAAACTAGTGAGAACAACAGACGATATGCATTAATAGACACAGTTATAGGTAATCGTGGTCCACAACTGATCAGCAGAAGTATTTCAGTAAGACAGTGATAACATGAGTTAGTCAGTTAGCAGGAGACCTACTCAATATAAAACTCAAAACTAAGTATTTTGAACACCATCTTTCAAGAGCAAGCGGTTTGCGAATCCTGCATTGAACTCCGAGATTTGAGAAGCAGTTGTCAGTGAAATAAAGGGAACACAGCAAAAGTTTAGGATTATACTGCTGTGATACCGTGGTAAAGATTAACTTTAACCACTGATTCTCCACATGCTCGTCCTTGCAGTGTAAAAAACTGTCTTTACCTTCACATTATAGAGCACAGCGTCTCCTGGACATGATGCTCTCTTCAACACTATTGTTAGAACTTCAACACTATTGTTATCCCATGCCTTCTGCAACCGAAGCCAAACGCTTTCCTTTGAATGTACAATAGATCTGTCCAGTTTATTTTCCAACTCGCCCCACATGTTCTCGACGGGGTTGAGGTGTGCACTTTGATGGGCCAGTCCATCATTTTCAATGTTCCTGCAGATTCCTTCGGTCGCCGGTTAGAAGAATGTTTAGGGTCGTTGTCCTCTAGGAAAATAACAATTGAAACCTTAAATATGCCAAGTGTTCTAATAATTTTGGCCACTACTACATATATACAGGTCCTTCTCAATAAATTAGCATATTGTGATAAAGTTCATTATTTTCCATAATGTAATGATAAAAATTAAACTTTCATATATTTTAGATTCATTGCACACCAACTGAAATATTTCTGGTCTTTTATTGTTTTAATACTGATGATGTTGGCATACAGCTCATGAAAACCCAAAATTCCTATCTCAATAAATTAGCATATCATGAAAAGGTTCTCTAAACGAGCTATTAACCTAATCATCTGAATCAACTAATTAACTCTAAACACCTGCAAAAGATTCCTGAGGCTTTTAAAAACTCCCAGCCTGGTTCATTACTCAAAACCGCAATCATGGGTAAGACTGCTGACCAGAAGGCCATCATTGACACCCTCAAGCAAGAGGGTAAGACACAGAAAGAAATTTCTGAACGAATAGGCTGTTCCCAGAGTGCTGTATCAAGGCACCTCAGTGGGAAGTCTGTGGGAAGGAAAAAGTGTGGCAAAAAACGCTGCACAACGAAAAGAGGTGACCGGACCATGAGGAAGATTGTGGAGAAGGACCGATTCCAGACCTTGGGGGACCTGCGGAAGCAGTGGACTGAGTCTGGAGTAGAAACATCCAGAGCCACCGTGCACAGGCGTGTGCAGGAGATGGGCTACAAGTGCCGCATTCCCCAGGTCAAGCCACTTTTGAACCAGAAACAGCGGCAGAAGCGCCTGACCTGGGCTACAGAGAAGCAGCACTGGACTTTTGGACAAATTTTGCATGTCATTCGGAAATCAAGGTGCCAGAGTCTGGAGGAAGACTGGGGAGAAGGAAATGCCAAAATGCCTGAAGTCCAGTGTCAAGTACCCACAGTCAGTGATGGTCTGGGGTGCCATGTCAGCTGCTGGTGTTGGTCCACTGTGTTTTATCAAGGGCAGGGTCAATGCAGCTAGCTATCAGGAGATTTTTGAGCACTTCATGCTTCCATCTGCTGAAAAGCTTTATGGAGATGAAGATTTCATTCTTCAGCACGACCTGGCACCTGCTCACAGTGCCAAAACCACTGGTAAATGGTTTACTGACCATGGTATTACTGTGCTCAATTGGCCTGCCAGCTCTCCTGACCTGAACCCCATAGAGAATCTGTGGGATATTGTGAAGAGAAAGTTGAGAGATGCAAGACCCAACACTCTGGATGAGCTTAAGGCCGCTATCGAAGCATCCTGGGCCTCCATAACACCTCAGCAGTGCCACAGGCTGATTGCCTCCATGCCACGCCGCACTGAAGCAGTCATTTCTGCAAAAGGATTCCCGACCAAGTATTGAGTGCTGGTCGGATGAAATATGCTAATTTATTGAGATAGGAATTTTGGGTTTTCATGAGATGTATGCCAAAATCATCAGTATTAAAACAATAAAAGACCAGAAATATTTCAGTTGATGTGCAATGAATCTAAAATATATGAAAGTTTAATTTTTATCATTACATTATGGAAAATAATGAACTTTTATCACAATGCTAATTTATTGAGAAGGACCTGTATATATATATGAGCCAGACCACCAAATAATCCTGTTTATTTTAGTAGATTAAAATATTTGTTTGTGTTTTTTTTATATTTTTTAACAAATGTAAAAATATTAACATTGTTTATATTATTGAGTAGTCACTCAGTTACTCTAGATACAACTTTTTATTCCGTTACGCTGAATAATCTGAACAGGTTTTCCCTCTGGATGATCATTGCTATGTTGTGGTGTTCCCGCTCCTGCAAACGTCTGAAGAACATGAAGCACATGAAGCACATATGCTCAGATAAAGTTAATGAACTGCGGTCAGAATCGAGTGTCTTTCTGCCGAAACCGTCCAAATTAAGCATTTGCTTCCAGTGAAGCAGAAAATCACAGACGGCTCGAGTCCAGCTTTCCTGAAACACCTCGCTGGCTTTTATAGACACACATCTGACACTCAGAAACAGCCACTTCTGAGACGTTTAGTGCTTCTCTTCACAGTTTACCACCTGTGTGTGTGTGTGTGTGTGTGTGTGTGTGTGTGTGTGTGTGTGTGTGTGTGTGTGTGTGTGTGTGTGTGTGTGTGTGTGTGTGTGTGTGTGTAACCCAATCACCACGTTCCCATTTCATGCGATCGACAGGGACATGTGGAGAAGCGATTGTTCCTGGAGATTACAGATGTTCAGATCCTCAGGAATACGGATCAGACTATCAGATGACTAGAATTCATGTTTCCGTCTCAGACTTCTGGACGGCGTTCGCTCATCTTGATCTGCGTGTGTATCAGAGTGCCACAATAAAACCAAAAAAATGCTTAAAAGTGGTATTGCGTGTCACTCATGAACTCGCTCCAAATCCAGATTTATGTGTGAGACGGGATGGTTTTCTGGCACTGGTGTGTGTGTGTGTGTGTGTGTGTGTGTGTGTGTGTGTGTGTGTGTGTGTGTGTGTGTGTGTGTGTGTGTGTGTGTGTGTGTGTGTGTGTGTGTGTAAGCACGTCAGGTGGCTGTAAATTAACCTGGATTGATCCGGGTTTTCCTCCAGAGATTAACCGTAAGATGATCCCGTCACTCCAGTTCCTCTCAGGAATAAACCGGTTAAAGGGTCGTTTCAGGGAGTTCAGTGGGGAACGCTGCTTTCTGGATGTGCCGAAGCTCAGATTCACATCCAGAAACTATTAAAAACATTTCAAGTGCTGCTTTAAAGATGAACGAAGTCTCTTTTATTGTCAAATCTAAACACGCACAGTCAAAGCAAACATTACTCAGACACCAGATATAATGTGTGATGTGTTTCACTAGTGTGATCAGGACACTATAGTTCATTAATGTGAGTGAGGAGAGCAGAATAAAGTAAACTGTGAGATATTACACCCAGAAACTCTTCATACAGAGACTACCAGTGACATTTATAACCATTTGGGCCCAAAAAGTGTGTTTTGCTGAAGTGTGTTTTCTTTAATTGCTAATGCTCTTTTTACACACAGACTGAACAAAATGAAGCATTGCTTGGTGATTGGTTGAGCTAAACTGGTATTATCTAATTGTGTAGTTAAATTTAACAGCTGACAGATATTCAACATAATTCATGTGTGAGACAGTCTAACAGAAGGACGGACAAAACCAGGCAAATATCAACTGAGTTCTGCTCATATTTTATTACCATTTTCTAAATGTCTGGAGTCTTTAAAGCACCAGCTGACCTCACTAATCAACTAGCCACTACTAGTCGACGTTTATTGTTCTGAACTATAGCGTTTGACAAGCTGTCTCATTAATCTGACGAGAATTTAATTTTCGCGTGCTACTCGATGGGCCAGAAATCAAATTTGCATATAAATATCGGCAAACTCTTTTGTTTGCACCAAGAAAAGCAGGAGCCTTTTGTTTTCGGCTCTGAATTAATTGTTGCCGCTTTCCGGTCCTTTCTTTCAGGCTTGTGTCTCTGTAGAATATGAAATAATATAATTAAAATATATCTAGATTTCATTATGCAAGCGTGAGTGTGAGGAATAAGCCCGTGGAGATCTGCTGTTCTTAGGCTGTGTGAAACGCATCGCATGCATTGAACACACACACCCGGGGTTTAATGAAGGGAGGAACAAAAGACGAGTGTTTTGCGTGTGTGTGTGTGTTCTGTGACGTCCAGCTGTTATCAAATACGTGCTATTTTACTGCACGGTTCAGCCGAGCAGGATCGACGTCTTTATTACGTGGTTTGACGTCTGACGTTCGTATGCGTTCTGAATGTGAATGTCTAGTTAATCACGGCGGAAGAACTTCATTACGTCCCGCTGAGCTCTGCACTCGCCTGATGGAACTGCCATTAGTCAATTAGTAAATGAGAATTAATTAGCAGCTTTAATTAGCAAATGCGTTCAGAAGAAGCCCTGGTTGTGTGTTTCAGTGAGGAATGGAGGCGTTTAGTGTCTGTATGCGTCGTCTGTCGTCTGTGTGTGTGTGTGTGTGCTTTCAAGACAACATGGCGTGTTTAATGTTTTTATTCATCAGAACCTTCTCAAAATTATGCTTTAGGAAATGATGTTATAAACTGGAACAGGAAATGATGTTATAAACTGGAACAGGAAATGCTCCAAACCAGCTGTGAACTTGAGCCACACAAACGACTACAAATTATTAATTCATATTTCATATAAAAAATAATATTTAATTTATATTTGTTATTAATTGTTATCAATAATGCAGCTGTTGATGTTCTTAAGTACCACTAATTCTAATAATAATAATTGACCTACACATACGCAAATGTTTATTAATAAAAAAATAATAGTAATAATAAATATAGCTGTTGATGTTCATATTAACATTAATAATTATTAAATAATACTTTGTGTGTTTATTACTAACAGGGATCTCATGGTCATGGAAAGCCTGGTCAGGGAAATCAGGGAATTTTGAAATTGTGATTTCCAGGACTGTACAAGTCATGGTAATTTCTGTGTGTTTGCTCTAAAATATTGAATACAACTCAAACGTCTGAAGAAGTAAAAAAGCCATGGAAAATGATTAGTCAAAAGATGTGGAAACCTGATTTATATATAAAAAATAAATAAATTTAAACTTGTGCAATTGTGTATCTGCCGCGATGTAAGAGTCACAGTCCTTCAGGATGATGTTGTTTATCTCACATGGACTTGATTTAGATCATCTATTATGACAAATCTTTCATACAGAAACACTGATGATTGACAGGTCGCATCTCTCCGCATCATTCCTCCAGTCCTGATCCTTATTCCCAATTAAAGTCAGATGTTTGAGTTTTCTTATCTCTGCACGTCTGCTCTGTGATGAAACACGTCCCTTCACTCTCCGTCAAGCTCTTGATCTGATAAATCTGATCGCATTTACTCGTGTGTCTCGTTACGCTTCTCTTT
>CM040827.1:38731921-38734421 GCA_022828995.1 Vimba vimba | reverse complement strand
CACACACACACTCTCTCTCTCTCACACACACACACACACTCTCTCTCTCACACACACACTCACACACACTCTCTCTCACACACACACACACACACACACACAGACACACACACACACACACACGCACACACACATACACACACACACACACACACACTCACACACACACTCTCTCTCTCTCACACACACACACACACACACTCTCTCTCTCACACACACACGCACACACACACACACACAGACACACACACACACACACACGCACACACACATACACACACACACATACACACACACACACACACACACACTCACACACACACTCTCTCTCTCTCACACACACACACACACACACTCTCTCTCTCACACACACACTCACACACACTCTCTCTCACACACACAAACACACACACTGGTCTGCTTCAGTATTATCCCTGCTAATATTCAAGCTGCAACTTTTTTTACTTTGAATATTTATAATACTCATTGTTATACATTTGATCCTGATTATACATACATATGCACATAATCAGACTGAGTTTGATTGAGTGTGTTTACATAAGAGGCTGGAATTACAGGTACCATGTTGCTGATTTTTTACTGTGTGTGTGTGTGTGTGTGTGTGTGTGTGTGTGTGTGTGTGTGTGTGTGTGTGTGTGTGTGTGTGTGTGTGTGTGTGTGTGTGTGTGTGGTAAATCTGGTCACAGACTCTCGAGGCCACAGATCCATCAGAAACATGAGCTCTCTCACTACAGCTACATCCTGTGACCTCTGTGACCCCTGTGACCTCTGTGAGCTCTGTGACCTCTGTGACCCCTGTGAGCAGCAGCATCTCATGTGGGGATTGATGCCCTTTACTGGGCATATATATAATTGTGTGTGTGTGTGCGTGTATGCGTGCGCGTGTGTGTGTGTGCGTGTATCTCTACTCAATAATTAAATTACAACAATTTCTAGACATTCACATCTAAAGCAGCTTTCGTACAGTCAGCCGGATACTATCACAAAATAAACTCTTGACACGATGATCAGATTTTTTTTTTTTAATAAAATACATTTTTTTAAATAAAATAATCAAAATATTTAAAATATATCTTTTTAATTTAAATAATTTGTATTTCTTATAATGCTACTTTTTACAAAGGTATTTATATATTTAATCTTTTCTATATCTATTTATTTCACTTCTCAGTGTTGAAATCTCATGCACATGAGTTATGGCTATGGAGCGAAATGTCAGAATGGCCAGATAACAAGTGCTGTGTGTGTGTGTGTGTGTGTGTGTGTGTGTGTGTGTGTGTGTGTGTGTGTGTGTGTGTGTGTGTGTGTGTGTGTGTGTGTGTGTGTGTGTGTGTGTGTGTGTGTGTGTGTGTGTGTGTGTGTGTGTGTGTGTGTGTGTGTGTGTGTGTGTGTTGCGTTTGCTCAGTGTGTGATCCTCGTATCCGTGCTCAGGTGAGATGCTTTATGAAGTGTGTGTCTCGTCTGAAGCTCCTCTCATTACATGGAGGATGAGCTTCGATCCCTCAGGCTCACACACACACTTCATCCCGTTGAGTTACAGTCGAGAGGGACTTTCTGCTCAATAAAACTCAAAGCTCATCTCTGGACTGCTGATCTTACAAGGTCATGCTGGGAATTTCCTTCAAAAACTATTTCTGGAGCGCAGTGACATGCTAGAGGAGTTACAGGTCACTTGTGGATTTTAGTTCAACATTTAAATTACTACAAATACAAAGACCGCTCAAAAAGGAAATAAGAGATTGAATATATGTTGTCAGATTTGTGAAATAAAAAGGTGATTTTTTTATTGATTTATTCCATGGTGGAAACAAGTTTCCATAGAAAATAGCTTATTCCATGCAAAGTACTGTGGGTACAGTCAGTAGTGTAATAGAGCTGTGCTCGGGTCTCGGCTCTCGGCTCTCGGGTCTCGGCTCTCGGCTCTCGGGTCTCGGCTCTCGGCTCTCGGCTCCGGAAGAAAAACTACATTCATTTCCTCCATAGGGAAATATGTCACCCTCAAAAACTGACAATTTTAACATGCTATATACAAATATCTGTGGGGTATTTTGAGCTAAAACTTCACACACACACACACACACACACACACACACACACACACACACACACACACACACACACACACACACACACACACACACACACTCTGGGGACAGCAGAGACTTATTTTACACCTTGTGAAAAGGGCATTATACCACCCCTTTAACTAATATGAACAAATATTAATAAATACAGTAACAAATGTATTGCTCATTGTTAGTTCATGTTAGTTAATACATTAACCAATGTTAACTAATGAACCTTATTGTAAAGTGTTTTCTGTTCTGCTGTTACAGTGCAGTTTGACGGCGTGGAGAAGTCTCGGATGTCTCCCAGTAAAGACCTGAAGTGCCGTCCGCTGCAGCGCCAGGCCAGTAAGATGAGCTCTGTGGACCCGGGCCTGGGCGAGCGCATCGACCCCGAGCTGCCGCTCGAGAGC
>CM040827.1:38711921-38726921 GCA_022828995.1 Vimba vimba | reverse complement strand
CACGTATGCTGTTAATGAGCCGAACGCTAACAATATATTCACACACACACACACACACACACACAGAGAGAGAGAACCGTGAATCGTATCATGAGCCGCAGTGAACCTTTCAGATCTATAAAGCGAAATGAATCCTCGGATTAAAAGCAAAGGAATGATTAACGTCTTCCATAACGCCTGAAAGACTCTCTTTATCCGCACGTTTACGCCCGTGATCTTGCTTTGTTCCTGTCGCTCGTATGATAAGAGAAAATCAAATCCTTAAGAGGAAGAGAATAGGAATGTTTTCCAGGCGTCTCCTCAGGACAGATGAGGGATTGATGGGCTTTTAGATGCTATTCATATAATTCATATCTAATTCATCATGTTTCATATGATTATAATAAGAGCAAAATCAAAACCCTCTGGTGCTCGTCAGTCATTTCTGACCGAAAAGTTTAGTTTTTTTTTAGATTTTTTTTTACTTCATTGGAATGATACGAAACTTGGTAAAGGTTTTAAGACTGACTGTGTGAACACAAATATTCAAACAGGTTATTAAATGGTCCTGAAAAACAGTCACACTCGAGCTCCTCGCGCGAAAATATGAGTTTCCTCTAGTGGAAGCATTTGGTACTGCAGCCGAACACACTCTCACTGAAAGCTCATTTACTGAGATATCAACCTCAGATTTGGAACACAACTTGTTTTCTTGCAGTTGTAGAGTAAAACGTGTTTTTGAAAATATAGATTTCATATGAAATTTTAAATAGTATTTTTGTGCATTTTTCATAACAATACACCTAAAATTTTGTTACTTTTTTTTTAAGTTAACTTTTTTACTTTTTTTCCAATCTGCCAAGTGTCGTCTTTGAAAAGAGATCAAACTGAAGCCTGTCGCTCTAAAGCATTCAAGATTTACCACAGTTTAAGCTGGAAATTAATTTTTTCACGTTTATGCTCAAAAAGTGAATAAATGGATTATAAATACAGCGTAAATGTATTATAGTATTAAAAAATCCCCTAAAAATACAAAATATTAAATAAAAAAACATTATCAAACTAAAATATAGTACATTCATTTCATTGACAAACAAACAAACAAACAAAAAACAGAGGGTTAAGAGGAAGAGAAGAGGAAGAGAAGAGGAAGAGAAGAGGAAGTGAAGAGGAAGAGAAGAGGAAGTGAAGAGGAAGAGAAGAGGAAGTGAAGAGGAAGAGAAGAGGAAGTGAAGAGGAAGAGAAGAGGAAGAGAAGAGGAAGTGAAGAGAAGAGAAGAGGAAGTGAAGAGGAAGAGAAGAGGAAGAGAAGAGGAAGAGAAGAGGAAGTGAAGAGGAAGAGAAGAGGAAGTGAAGAGAAGAGAAGAGGAAGAGAAGAGGAAGAGAAGAGGAAGTGAAGAGGAAGAGAAGAGGAAGTGAAGAGAAGAGAAGAGGAAGTGAAGAGGAAGAGAAGAGGAAGTGAATAGTAATGTTTTCTCAGGACTGACGAGGGATTGATGGGCTTTTAGATGCTTTTAGTGCCTGTGTGTGTGTATGTGTGTATCTGTGTGTGTGTGTGTGTGTGTGTGTGTGTGTGTGTGTGTGTGTGTGTGTGTGTGTGTGTGTGTGTGTGTGTGTATCTGTGTGTGTGTGTGTGTGTGTATCTGTGTGTGTATCTGTGTGTGTGTGTGTGTGTGTGTGTGTGTGTGTGTGTATGTGTATAAGTGTACTCTCAGGGGTCCCAGTGTTCCTCATCTCTCCTAATGATGATGAAGAGTCGGGTAATGACAGGCAGCCAATCAGAGGAGTGGAGGAGATGATTTATATTTAATGATCGCAAAGATAATTGCTCTGATTGAAGGATATTCTTGCTTCCTGGTGGACCATCAGGCCTTGCCTCATAAAGTTCTCAACTTTTTTGATGATCTCACAGCTTGCCAATCCCACAATCCCTTGCTCGAGCTTCCGTGGAGAATGAGAAACTCGTGCAGTGAATCTTCAGGCTGTATTTAACATCACGTTTAGGCATTTAGCATCGCCACGTTATCTTCCACTTTTCATCGGCCGGCTCACAGCGAGATCACAGCCGTTACAAATGTAATTAAGTGATAAGTGAGACGTGGACCGGCCTCGTTTAAGATGGACTGGACTGTTTCTCTCTCCAGTAATGAGAGTGAGGCTTCGAGACACAGACTTCAGGGTCACTGATGCCAGTTAATGAGATGCGAGTGTTATTAGATGAAGAGCGTCTGCTAAATCCCTCAGTTTGTCTTCCTCTTTTCTCCGGATAACCTTGACTGATGTTCACAGCACAGCTGAATGCTTTTCCTCCGTGTTTTTAATTATATAGTGGAGTACTGTCAAAAGAGCAATACAAAAAATATATAATAATGCAAAATATAATTACGATTAATTTGATTCAATTTATTAAAATTCAGAAGTTATATACAGGACTTATTTATTTTATTTTATTTTAATTTATTTTATCTTTTTCAGCAAACCTGCCCTAAACTTAATAATAGTAAATAGTAAATAATAGTTAAGACACCTTTTTACACTTCTTTCTGATCTGATGGTGTGTGTAAAACACGTGAGTTTTGCCACAGACTCGTTCCAGCGTCTAGAACGAACTGAATGTCTTTTTCCAGCGTCTCCATACTTGGAAAAACACGGAAAACTACTTTTAAACAGGAAATGACGGAATATTTACGTACATATTTACAGCGGGTCTGTTCGCACGGGATTAGCATCACCTCAGGTCATTTTTCCAGACCTTTTTACTGAAGATAAAAGTCTCCGTAATCTTTCCTGACATTATCCGTAATGATCTCTGAGATACACATTCATCTGTACCTCTCCATGTTACACTAGTCCCGTCCGGATAGGGCTTAAAGGATTAGTTCACTTTCAAAAAAATTTTTACTGATAATTTACTCACCCCGATGTCATCCAAGATATCCATGTCTTTCTTTCTCCAGTCGAAAAGAAATTGAGGTTTTTGAGGAAAACATTCTAGGATTTTTCTACACAGAATGGACTTCAATGGCAACCAACTATACCAGTGTTCAAAGAAGGTTCAAATGTCCGTCTCAATGCAGCTTCACAGTCTCGACACGATCCCAGTCGAGAAATAAGAGTCTTATCTGGCGAAACGATCCGCCATTTGCAAAGAAAAAAAAATGTATTCTATACTTTTTAACCACAAATGCCCGTCTTGTAACATCTCTGAGATGCGCCACACATTGCGTCATCACGTTGGAAAGGTCACGAAAAAAATAATAACAATAATAATAATAAATTAAAACAAAGATGTCGGACGATTTTGAAGTTGGAGGAGAAAATGAGATGGAGTTTTTCGCCCTTCCCGACCTTTCTGAACCGCAGAACACAGACAAATAACTGAGATAGATGACGTGACGCGTGACCTTTCCAACGTGATGACGCAATGCGTGGCGCATCTCAGAGATGTTACAAGACGGGCATTTGTGGTTAAAAAGTATAGAATAATTTTTTTTTTCTTTGCAAATGGCGGATCGTTTCACTAGATAAAACCCTTATTTCTCGACTGGGATCGTGTCGAGACTGTGAAGCTGCATTGAGACGGACATTTGAACCTTCTTTGAACATTGGTATAGTTGGTTGCCATTGAAGTCCATTCTGTGTAGAAAAATCCTGGAATGTTTTCCTCAAAAACCTTCATTTCTTTTCGACTGAAGAAAGAAAGACATGGATATCTCGGATGACATCTGGGTGAGTAAATTATCAGCAACATTTTTTTTGAAAGTGAAGAAATCCTTTAAGGACGAGTAACATTCAGTATTACTAATAAACAGCATTACACCCACAGCTCAGCATATGTCAGACCGGTGTGACGGTTCTCCCTTTTAATCAGCTTTGTGTTCAGAGTCGCTGTGATCCTGCCAGACTTTAAAAGGCTCTCGCGTTCATTAAAACTCGCGGGTCTCCAGTCCAACATCTCACCGACACTCGTGACGCGTTTACCAATGAGTCTGACAACTAATCACATGTTGTTCTCTTCCCCTCTTCCCATTAACCTCTCTCTCTCTCTCTCTCTCTCTCTCTCTCTCGCTCTCTCGCTCTCTCTCTCTCTCTCTCGCTCTCTCGCTCTCTCGCTCGCTCTTTTTCAATCTCTCTGGCTCTCCTCCTTTATTATCTTTCAATCAAGTCAAGTCACCTTTATTTATAACAACACAGAGTGTTTCAAAGCAGCTTCACAGAGACAACAGGAGAAAATAGCGTCACAGTCCAGCTAAAATAAGTTCAGTGATGTTTCATTTTTGTTGTATATATATATATATATAGCGGGGGAAATAAGTATTGAACACGTCATCATTTTTCTCAGTAAATATATTTCCAAAGGTGCTATTGATATGAAATTTTCACCAGATGTTGGTAACAACCCAAGTAAGCCGTACATACAAAGAAACAAACAACTCTTCTGATTATTCTTTTCTCTCCTCTGTCAGAAATCTTGCGAGGAGCACTGGTCGAGGCAAATTTATGGTGAAATTATTGTCTTTCCACTTCCGTATTATGGCCCCAACAGTGCTCACTGGAACATTCAGAAGCTTAGAATGGCGCCTATAACCAATGCCATCATTATGTTTTGCAACAATTAGGTTGCGAAGGTCTTGAGACAGCTCTTCGCTTTTACCCATCATGAGATGTGTCTTGTGTGACACCTTGGCAATGAGACCTTTTTGTAGGCCATCATTTGGGACTGAGCCAGCTGTTATTAATTTCCACGGACAGGGCTGGATTGCTTTTTAATTACTGTAAGTTTTTAGCAGTCTTGGCTTTCCATGCCTTTTTGCGCCTCCCTTTCTTCATGTGTTCAATACTTTTTCCCTGTGTCATTTCACATTATTACACATAACTTAATTTCTGAACTTATTTTTGTTTGTTTCTTTGTATGTACGGCTTACTTGGGTTGTTACCAACATCTGGTGAAAATTTCATGTCAATAGCACCTTTGGAAATATATTTACTGAGAAAAATGATGACGTGTTCAATACTTATTTCCCCCGCTGTATATATATATATAAATATATGCAAAAGCCTCTAAGTGCCATTAAAGTGAAATAACTGAACATAAACATACAAGCTTGATTAAAATGATCATTCTAGAAGGAAATTTCAGATGGCACTTAAAGGCATTTGCATCTGAAGTCTTCATATTTGTATATATATATAAACGTTATATTATATAGCCGCTCTGGAGAAAAGCGTGATGTCATCGTCCAGCTCAGTTCAGTTCTCATATAATGGAGTCAATGCCGGAGATCAATAACATTGTTGAATATTAAATGAAATGTCCCATGTCAGTAAGCCTCTTCTTCTGTCTCGTTCCTCACAGGAGCAGTCAAGGGTTCATGCACATGAAGCTGTCCCGGACCAAAGACAACAAGTACGTGTTGGGTCAGAACAGTTGTGTGTTCGACAGCGTTCCCGAGATCATCCACTTCTACTCCAGCCGGAAACTTCCCATCAAAGGAGCCGAACACATGTCTCTGCTTTACCCCGTGGCCATCCGGACTCTATAGTGGATCCGACAGATCTGTAGATCTCCATATAGATCAAGCAGACGTTGATGAACGTCTTCAGCGTTTGCAAGACCGTCAGCAAACTAAAGTGCTACTGAGATCCCGAAGGCAAACACGGAGAATCCCGATTATCTCACACGAGATCGACCGTATGGAGGAAAAACTTCTTCGTGACTCTCGTTTTGCTCACATTCGTGGATCTTTAGTCTTAGACCTGCACACACACTTTACAGAAGCTTCAACGCCATCGTGAAACTTTCACATTTGGATGTTTATCGTACCGATTCTCTGAAGACGTGAATCATTGGCTTTCTGGAACTTTGAAAGGTCGCCGTTCATATCCACCTTATTCCTGCGTGAATTATGGGTGTTACTTGTGTTATGCTGTAAACAATCAGTGAAAGACTCGCTTTATGAACGCAATAATACGTTTTTTAAAAACTGGGTACAATGAGATGACATTATTCTACTCGCATTATTCTAACATCGAACATTAAAAGGACATTTAATAAAGTGTAAAAGCATCAATAAGGTACTTTCAACCGACCACGAGTAACCCCAAAAGCGAGGTTATTTGTATTTATATATAGGCTAATATACATAAAATTTAATTTTATGTAATATACTGTACATAAAAGGCCATTTTATACAAAATATACACAAAATGGCCAAAAAAATTGCTCAGATATTTTCCTGTGAAAACAAACACGAAAAGAGACGTGAAGATTTGAGGAGAATAACGAGAGATCCTTCGTGCATTCCAGTGAATTATTATGAAATGGGGAGAACAGACCACAGATGTGCAGTACATGTTGTCATGTTTCATACTTTTACAGCGGATTGCAAAGGGAAAAAATAAAATAATCATGAGGAAAAGAAAGCAGCGACTGAACAGAGCTCCTGCCGTTGATATTCGTGTTATAACATGTCACGTTAAAATACCAAGAGTAACGTTATTCTCATGATGTCTGAATATAAAAACTGGAAAATGGCCAGATCATCCAGTCAAACTGACGGATCTGCTTTATTTGCAACCTTATGATTTTTTAAATGATTCGTTTCAGTCTTTCTGAATGGAAGTTCCCCAAACCGGAAGAGTCACCCATAATTCACAGCGCAGTGAGATCATGTGAGATCATGAATAATGTGGATATCTGGACGTGAACACACACTGAATCATGCGTTTATGAACCTGAACCTCCTCGTCTAGACTTTCTGTGACGGTATTGTGGTCTCAACATGCAAAGTCAGCTGGGTTTGGTGGAATATCAGTCGTTGAACATGAACATTTTCAGATATTACTGAAATAGAGCATTCAGACATTTTCCATGCAGACCCAGAGATGTGAAGAGTGATGCTGAGTTCATTCAGTCCCTTAAAATGGGTAATAACAGAACTCTGTGGAGGAGGAGAGATGGATGGTGCCATTTAAGTGCACTTGGACCGGGCCGCTATGCAGATATAAAGTAGTACACTAGATTTACTGCCTGCAGTAGGTGTGTGTGTGTGTGTGTGTGTGTGTGTGTGTGTGTGTGTGTGAGAGAGAGAGAGAGAGTTTCTGAAGCATGAAAACTGACCTTTTAATTTAAAGATTCAAAACGAGTCACTTTATACTAAAGCAGAGTTTAGGATGAGAATGAAATATGCCTGTATTGTCTACCTCAGAAAATCTATTTCATTCGTCCATCCGCCGATCGATAAGGTACAACGACGTCGCAGAGATCGATTGGTTTGACTCGTCCCATTCTGCCGTCTCAAATGTCCACCAAATTTTGCCTTTTGCTTTAAGAATAGCTTCTTCTTTAGTTGGAGTGTTCGAGCGTCATCGATATGGAAAGTCACTGTATGCTGTCGTTGCTTTAATGCCTTATACTGTAAATGCATGGTTTAAAAAAAAGAAAACAAGTTGAGAATGTCAAGCTGACCTTCTGCTCTCAATGAATGTTTTGTGGCTGTAATTTATTATGGAGAAAAAAATAATACTATTGCTGATGTGTGTGTGTGTGATGCTCATATACTCTGATACTCTGATTGGAAGACTGTTTGCCATGGAAACCATTTAGAGCTGTTCAACCAATCAGATCGCAGATCTGGCCTGACCTTTCCTATGACCTCTGGTTTCTTCATCTGCAGTTTCTTTTGTCTTGTTGTTGTTTTCCTCTCAGTGTCTCTCTGTTAATCCACGATACTCGAGCGATAGTGGTACGGATGAAAAGCTTGTGTGATTGGATTATATTCATTCCTTGTGCTGCTGTGTCTTCAGTGATACAACAAACACTTTTATTTTGTTTTCTTTATCTTTTCCTCTCGGACACTTTTTGTGATATTTCTGTCCTTAAAGGGACGGTTCACCCCTAAAACTGAGAATTGTCATTGACTCTCACATTGACATTAATGTCTTTATTAAGTACCCAAAACGTATCATAATCCTAATCTTGCATCTGCTACAAGTGAATTTTGTCTCTAACATGTGAACCAAAGACAAGCTCAAAACCACGGTGATCACACGTGAAATTTCCCTTTAAAAGATTACAATGATGTAAATCTGCATGAAAATCCAAGTTTTACATTTCAACATTTATTCCCAGACTCAATTCTCTGACACTGAACCCGGATCAGTGCATCCCAACACCATCCGACTGAAATGTGAAACTGAACGCTCGTTGTTAATCGTCGTCTGTATTTCCTCATCGTTCTGTAATGATTCAACCAAACCTGACGGCATTCTCATCTCTATTCCCAGGAGTCTTTGCTGGAAAACATCAGTGTGTGTGTGTGTGTGTGGAGACGGACTCAGGAGAGAGTCATTACACTGACACACTCAGAGAGAAGATCAATGCGTGTGTAAAAGAGTGAAAAGATGTGTCCATGACCCAGAAGATTTGATTATAATATTATAATATTTGATTATAATAACTAACTCCCTGCAGGAATAAATGCAATCTAAGCCTCACACATGTATGAATATCATCACATACAACATCAACCTAATGACATTTATTTTAAAGATGACATATGTGACCCTGGACCACAAAACCAGTCACATGGGTCAATTTTTTGCAATTGAGATTTATACATTATCTGAAAGCTGAGAAAATAAGCTTTCCATTGATGTATGGTGCATTAGGATACGGCAATATTTGGCAGAGATGCAATTATTTGAAAATCTGGAATCTGAGGGTGCAAAAAAATCAGAAAATCTCCTTTAAAGTTGTTCATTTATGTTGGCGATTGTGCTGCATTCACTCATATTAGGCCCCTTTTCACAAGATGTAATATAAATCTCTGGTGTCCCCAGAATGTGTCTGTGAAATTTCATCTTAAAATACCAGATCATTTATTATAGATTGTCCAATTTGCCCCTTTTTGGGTGTGAGCAAAAACGCGTTGTTTAAACATGTCCCTTTAAATGCAAATGAGCTTTAGCTCCACCTCCGTTCAGAAGAGGGCGGAGTCTTTACATGAGCTTCAGAAACTCCGGCAATAACAGAACAGGCCAATCTCCCTCATCCAGAATCCCAGAATCCCCAGTAGCGAGTGCAGCCTTACGGAGAGACTCAGGAGGAGCTTCTGAATGTTAGTGGAGACATTTCTGTAGTTGTTGTGGAGTTACACTGATCATCTCATCATCATGTTTAACTTCTCCACAAGTGTCCACAGTTCCTGAGGTCTTTATAAGACAGCGGTGACATGTTCTGGTCAATAGTGTTCAGTGCTCGTCTGTGCTCAACCACAGAACAGTTTCATGCTTTGCTGGATCTTCATCATTGCATTAGAACTGGTCTCTGCTGTCGCTCGCGAACATTATAATAAGGTGGTAATATTATAATAAGATCCTCTTTATATGTCAGAAGGGGAGCGAAATCTGATTAGCTTTTTTGACATGCTTGCAGAGAAAGACTTACCAGAACAAAGTTACTGGGTTTCACTTTTCACGTTATAGCACTTAAACACGGAGAAAGTCAGATTTTCATGATGTGTCCCCTTTAAAGAGAGACATCACCAGCTCACTCTTTAAGCTGTAACACACTTTCTGGTTGTCAAATGTCAGTAGATGTGTGTGAAATCAGCAAAACACCAAACGACTCGATTGAAATGAATCAGAAAAGTAGTTCTGAGAATGAATCTTTTTCTGTTCAGTAAAACTGATACATTTTAACGTGTGGCTTTGATGTGCAAATATTTTTTATTGAACACAGATTATTCTGTAAACATTCAGTTTTAAAGTAACATTCTGTTTATTATTGGGGATCATACGAGATCAGTTATGATTGACAGCTGTGTGGAAGAGTGTGTGGAATAAAACATCGGGAGAATTTGAAAGTGTTGGAAAGAGTAAAATAAATGTGTAAAAGAGGAGAGGATGAAGACTGAAGGGAGAGGAGAGAGAATTAATGCAGTCAGTCAGAGATTCATTTACACTTCACTCCGTCCCTGTGGAGATATCTGTGTGTGTGTGTGTGTGTGTGTGTGTGTGTGTGTGTGTGTGTGTGTGTGTGTGTGTGTGTGTGTGTGTGTGTGTGTGTGTGTGTGTGTGTTTGAGACAGCGTGTGTGTGTGTGTTTGAGACAGTGTGTGTGTGTGTGTGTGTGTTTGCGTTGTTTTCCACAGGCTCCTGTTTGAGCGTGATCATGTTCTTCAGCATACAGTATCTGTACAGTTCCTCTCCACCAAATGTAAATATGAATGTATTGTTTGGGGACTTTGAGATTCTGACAAATAAAGTTTATTGGTCTGACTCAACCAGGTGTTCATTCCTGTCGATTAATGCTTGCTGGAGACAGACACAGAACACTCTTTCCTCTTTTGTTGGAGCATCATATATTCTCTTCTGCGCCAAGATATATATATATATATATATATATTATTAGGAACACCTGTTCAATTTCTCATTAATGCAATTATCTAATCAACCAATCACATGGCAGTTGCTTCAATGCATTTAGGGGTGTGGTCCTGGTCAAGACAATCTCCTGAACTCCAAACTGAATGTCAGAATGGGAAAGAAAGGTGATTTAAGCAATTTTGAGCGTGGCATGGTTGTTGGTGCCAGACGGGCCGGTCTGAGTATTTCACAATCTGCTCAGTTACTGGGATTTTCACGCACAACCATTTCTAGGGTTTACAAAGAATGGTGTGAAAAGGGAAAAACATCCAGTATGCGGCAGTCCTGTGGGCGAAAATGCCTTGTTGATGCTAGAGGTCAGAGGAGAATGGGCCGACTGATTCAAGCTGATAGAAGAGCAACTTTGACTGAAATAACCACTCGTTACAACCGAGGTATGCAGCAAAGCATTTGTGAAGCCACAACACGCACAACCTTGAGGCGGATGGGCTACAACAGCAGAAGACCCCACCGGGTACCACTCATCTCCACTACAAATAGGAAAAAGAGGCTACAATTTGCACGAGCTCACCAAAATTGGACAGTTGAAGACTGGAAAAATGTTGCCTGGGCTGATGAGTCTCGATTTCTGTTGAGACATTCAGATGGTAGAGTCAGAATTTGGCGTAAACAGAATGAGAACATGGATCCATCATGCCTTGTTACCACTGTGCAGGCTGGTGGTGGTGGTGTAATGATGTGGGGGATGTTTTCTTGGCACACTTTAGGCCCTTTAGTGCCAATTGGGCATCGTTTAAATGCCACGGCCAACCTGAGCATTGCTTCTGACCATGTCCGTCCCTTTATGACCACCATGTACCCATCCTCTGATGGCTACTTCCAGCAGGATAATGCACCATGTCATAAAGCTCGAATCATTTCAAATTGGTTTCTTGAACATGACAATGAGTTCACTGTACTAAAATGGCCCCCACAGTCACCAGATCTCAACCCAATAGAGCATCTTTGGGATGTGGTGGAACGGGAGCTTCGTGCCCTGGATGTGCATCCCACAAATCTCCATCAACTGCAAGATGCTATCCTATCAATATGGGCCAACATTTCTAAAGAATGCTTTCAGCACCTTGTTGAATCAATGCCACGTAGAATTAAGGCAGTTCTGAAGGCGAAAGGGGGTCAAACACAGTATTAGTATGGTGTTCCTAATAATCCTTTAGGTGAGTGTATATATATATGTGTGTGTGTGTGTGTGTGTGTGTGTGTGTGTGTGTGTGTGTGTGTGTGTGTGTGTGTGTGTGTGTGTTTTATTGTATTTATTTCTTCCTTTTCTTCTATTTGTTTATGTACAGTATTATTTTCCTTTTTGAACAAACAATTGACCTTAAATTTATTTTCTTTAATGTCTTTTCTATATCAGAATTTTTAGGATTATATGTGACTGTTTTTACTGCCCTTAATTGTCATTGACTTTAATAGCATCAATCAACACTTTAGTGGGAAAAGAGGTTTGCAGGAACACATCCTCAGATCTGATTGGCCGAGTGTCTGTCTTGAATCTTTGGCTTCTTATGGAATTTTCTTCATTGACAGAAAAGAAATGTACAAACAAACCAACCAATTTTCAGCTGAAATGTAAGTTTCCTGAAATGAATGGCATGTTTCTTGACCGGTTGCGACAGTAATCCTATCATGCAGTTGTTCTGAATATCAGCTGCTTTTCTGATGTTGCTTCATTGTTTCAAATGGTAAATAAAGAGTAAAAGCAGCATGTACTGCAATTAGACATGTTTAGGAGCTTTAGATGATGCGATACAGTATAATAAACATGGCAGAATATGCTTTTCCATTTCTTTAACTCATCAAAATAATTAAACCAATGTCATGTTATTGAGATCGTTTGAGATTCAACTTGACCTGAAATGAAAGAACTTGTTTTTAAGTTGAATTAAGTGGATTTATTTATAAATAAATGTACATTCATTTATAGTGAGGAAACTGCTGCCACTATAAGAAACTTGTTTTCACCATGGGTTAAGAAATACAAAAAATTTAAAAAAAAGTAATTGAGACTGTTTTTACATCACAATTCTGACTTTTTTAATGTTATAATTCAATGAAAACAGTCCGGATTGTGATGTAAAGTGAGTGTGTTTTAGGGCTCACAGACTGAGCCGGTTTTATCTCCATCCCTCAACTCTACAACCAGGAGGAAGTGTGTGTGTGTGTGTGTGTGTGTGTGTGTGTGTGTGTGTGTGTGTGTGTGTGTGTGTGTGTGTGTGTGTGTGTGTGTGTGTGTGTGTGTGTGTGTGTGTGTGTGTGTGTGTGTGTGTGTGTGTGTGTGTGTGTGTGTGACATGAATGACGTGACGGAGAGTAAATGACATGTTGTCCCTTAAGATATTGAAACTTTATCTTTGTGTTGCGAAAGGTGTTTTCCTCCATTACCGGAGAGAGTGTGTTATTAAGAGTCTATTCTAGTCAAGCCTGTATGGGTGGATTCAGCACAACAGTCTCGAGTGACCCGTCATTAACCCGGAAGAGGGACAAAAACACACTAGAAGATCAATTTATTTACTAGAAGACAAGAAGATACATCCAGATACCAGTGTATACTTGTGGTTCAGTTCAGTGTGTGTTTGCGGGTCTGATGTTCATCTGAAGTTCATGTGTGTGTTTGCAGGTCTGATGTTCATCTGATGTTCATGTGTGTGTTTGCGGGTCTGATGTTCATCTGATGTTCATGTGTGTGTTTGCGGGTCTGATGTTCATCTGATGTTCATGTGTGTGTTTGCGGGTCTGATGTTCATCTGATGTTCATGTGTGTGTTTGCGGGTCTGATGTTCATCTGATGTTCATGTGTGTGTTTGCGGGTCTGATGTTCATGTGTGTGTTTGCGGGTCTGATGTTCATCTGATGTTCATGTGTGTGTTTGCGGGTCTGATGTTCATGTGTGTGTTTGCGGGTCTGATGTTCATGTGTGTGTTTGCGGGTCTGATGTTCATCTGATGTTCATGTGTGTGTTTGCGGGTCTGATGTTCATGTGTGTGTTTGCGGGTCTGATGTTCATGTGTGTGTTTGCGGGTCTGATGTTCATCTGATGTTCATGTGTGTGTTTGCGGGTCTGATGTTCATGTGTGTGTTTGCGGGTCTGATGTTCATCTGATGTTCATGTGTGTGTTTGCGGGTCTGATGTTCATCTGATGTTCATGTGTGTGTTTGCGGGTCTGATGTTCATCTGATGTTCATGTGTGTGTTTGCGGGTCTGATGTTCATCTGATGTTCATGTGTGTGTTTGCGGGTCTGATGTTCATGTGTGTGTTTGCGGGTCTGATGTTCATGTGTGTGTTTGCGGGTCTGATGTTCATGTGTGTTTGTTTGCGGGTCTGATGTTCATGTGTGTGTTTGCGGGTCTGATGTTCATGTGTGTGTGTTTATGGGTCTGATGTTCATGTGTGTGTTTGTGGGTCTGATGTTCATGTGTGTGTTTGCAGGTCTGATGTTCATGTGTGTGTTTACGGGTCTGATGTTCATGTGTGTGTTTACGGGTCTGATGTTCATATGTGTGTTTACGGGTCTGATGTTCATATGTGTGTTTGCGGGTCTGATGTTCATGTGTGTGTTTGCGGGTCTGATGAGTACATGTGTGTGTTTGCGGGTCTGATGTTCATGTGTGTGTTTACGGGTCTGATGTTCATGTGTGTGTTTGCGGGTCTGATGTTCATGTGTGTGTTTGCGGGTCTGATGTTCATGTGTGTGTTTACGGGTCTGATGTTCATATGTGTGTTTGCGGGTCTGATGTTCATGTGTGTGTTTGCGGGTCTGATGTTCATATGTGTGTTTGCAGGTCTGATGTTCATGTGTGTGTTTGCAGGTCTGATATTCATGTGTGTGTTTGCGGGTCTGATGTTCATATGTGTGTTTGCAGGTCTGATGTTCATATGTGTGTTTGCGGGTCTGATGTTCATATGTGTGTTTGCGGGTCTGATGAGTACATGTGTGTGTTTGCGGGTCTGATGTTCATATGTGTGTTTGCGGGTCTGATGTTCATATGTGTGTTTGCGGGTCTGATGTTCATGTGTGTGTTTGCGGGTCTGATGTTCATATGTGTGTTTGCAGGTCTGATGTTCATGTGTGTGTTTGCAGGTCTGATATTCATGTGTGTGTTTGCGGGTCTGATGTTCATATGTGTGTTTGCAGGTCTGATGTTCATGTGTGTGTTTGCGGGTCTGATGTTCATATGTGTGTTTGCAGGTCTGATGTTCATATGTGTGTTTGCAGGTCTGATATTCATGTGTGTGTTTGCGGGTCTGATGTTCATGTGTGTGTTTGCGGGTCTGATGAGTTCATGTGTGTGTTTGCAGGTCTGATGTTCATGTGTGTGTTTGCGGGTCTGATGTTCATGTGTGTGTGCATGTGTGTGTTTGCGGGTCTGAACTCATCAGACCCGCAAACACACACATGAACTCAACATTTATTTATTTACGATACATTATTCATTCACAAAGAAAATTGGTGTCCTTAAAGGTTGGATTTTTCCTAATTTTTTAAATTAAGGCATTAAGTTCAATTTCCAAAAGATGATTTTTTATTCCTCTTTTTAGTCAACTTTAGCATGGGTGTCTAAACTTATGCATA
>CM040827.1:38694421-38709421 GCA_022828995.1 Vimba vimba | reverse complement strand
TATTTCACCCAAATATCAAAAGAAAGAACTAGTACATTTATGTTGCTTATGTTGCTTAGATGTAACGTGAAAAAAAATCAGGTTTATTGGCTAAATATACAGACTTTCAGGTGTTTGCAATGAACAAATTAAACAAAAGTAATGGAAATAGCTCAACACAACAAATGTTTCAAGTGGTTTCCCCAAATTCAACTGAAAATGCAACTTTTAATGACTTCTGCAGTCTCAAAGTTATTCAACCCCTTCATGGCAAGTATCTTTAGCACTGAGTAGAACAACATCTGCTGTAAACGAGATGTATAAGCAGACTCAGCTTCTGTTTCTGAGGGATCTGAGCACGTTCCTCATGAGCAATGGCCTCCAGTTCAGGAATATTCTTGGGTTTGTGTTCTGCAACCGCCTTCAAATCCTGACCCATCTCTCCTTCCACACTCTGCAGGTTTCCAGAGCCGGAGGATATAAATCAGCCGCAGAGCATCACAAGCTCCACATGCTGAACTGTAGACAGAGTTCTTATCAGCTCATGCTTCATTCTTCTTCCTCCAGATATGACGCTGATCCATAGAGTCGAAAAGCTCCAGTTTTGTTTCATCGCTCAGCAGAACAGAATCCCAAAACTTCTGTGACTTATTTATATGATTTTGAGCAAATTGGAGCTGACTTTTCTTGTGCGTTTGGGTCAGTAGTGGAGTGGGTCAGTAGTAGTGGAGTGAGTGGGTGGGTCAGTAGTGGAGTGAGTGGGTCAGTAGTGGAGTGAGTGGGTCAGTAGTGGAGTGAGTGGGTCAGTAGTAGTGGAGTGAGTGGGTCAGTAGTAGTGGAGTGAGTGGGTCAGTAGTGGAGTGAGTGGGTCAGTAGTGGAGTGAGTGGGTCAGTAGTGGAGTGAGTGGGTCAGTAGTAGTGGAGTGAGTGGGTCAGTAGTAGTGGAGTGAGTGGGTCAGTAGTGGAGTGAGTGGGTCAGTAGTGGAGTGAGTGGGTCAGTAGTAGTGGAGTGAGTGGGTCAGTAGTGGAGTGAGTGGGTCAGTAGTGGAGTGAGTGGGTGGGTCAGTAGTGGAGTGAGTGGGTCAGTAGTGGAGTGAGTGGGTGGGTCAGTAGTGGAGTGAGTGGGTCAGTAGTGGAGTGAGTGGGTGGGTCAGTAGTGGAGTGAGTGGGTCAGTAGTGGAGTGAGTGGGTCAGTAGTGGAGTGGGTCAGTAGTGGAGTGAGTGGGTCAGTAGTGGAGTGGGTCAGTAGTGAAGTGAGTGGGTGGGTCAGTAGTGGAGTGAGTGGGTGGGTCAGTAGTGGAGTGAGTGGGTGGGTCAGTAGTGGAGTGGGTGGGTCAGTAGTGGAGTGGGTCAGTAGTGGAGTGGGTCAGTGGTGGAGTGAGTGGGTCAGTGGGTCAGTAGTGAAGTGAGTGGGTGGGTCAGTAGTGGAGTGAGTGGGTGGGTCAGTAGTGGAGTGAGTGGGTGGGTCAGTAGTGGAGTGAGTGGGTCAGTAGTAGTGGAGTGAGTGGATCAGTAGTGGAGTGAGTGGGTGGGTCAGTAGTGGAGTGGGTCAGTAGTGGAGTGAGTGGGTCAGTAGTGGAGTGAGTGGGTCAGTAGTGGAGTGGGTCAGTAGTGGAGTGAGTGGGTCAGTGGAGTGAGTGGGTCAGTAGTGGAGTGGGTCAGTAGTAGTGGAGTGAGTGGGTGGGTCAGTAGTGGAGTGAGTGGGTGGGTCAGTAGTGGAGTGAGTGGGTCAGTAGTGGAGTGGGTCAGTAGTGGAGTGGGTCAGTGGTGGAGTGAGTGGGTCAGTGGTGGAGTGAGTGGGTCAGTAGTGGAGTGAGTGGGTGGGTCAGTAGTGGAGTGAGTGGGTGGGTCAGTAGTGGAGTGAGTGGGTGGGTCAGTAGTGGAGTGAGTGGGTCAGTAGTAGTGGAGTGAGTGGATCAGTAGTGGAGTGAGTGGGTGGGTCAGTAGTAGAGTGGGTCAGTAGTGGAGTGAGTGGGTCAGTAGTGGAGTGGGTCAGTAGTGGAGTGAGTGGGTCAGTGGAGTGAGTGGGTCAGTAGTGGAGTGAGTGGGTCAGTAGTGGAGTGGGTCAGTAGTGGAGTGAGTGGGTCAGTAGTGGAGTGAGCGGGTCAGTAGTGGAGTGAGTGGGTCAGTAGTGGAGTGAGTGGGTCAGTAGTGGAGTGGGTCAGTAGTGGAGTGGGTCAGTAGTGGAGTGAGCGGGTCAGTAGTGGAGTGAGCGGGCCAGTAGTGGAGTGGGTCAGTAGTGGAGTGAGTGGGTTAGTAGTGGAGTGAGTGGGTCAGTAGTGGAGTGAGCGGGTCAGTAGTGGAGTGAGTGGGTCAGTAGTGGAGTGGGTCAGTGGAGTGAGTGGGTCAGTAGTGGAGTGAGTGGGTCAGTAGTGGAGTGGGTCAGTAGTGGAGTGAGTGGGTCAGTAGTGGAGTGAGTGGGTCAGTAGTGGGGTCAGTAGTGGAGTGAGTGGGTCAGTAGTGGAGTGAGTGGGTCAGTAGTGGAGTGGGTCAGTAGTGGAGTATCCCTGGAGTTGTGGCGTGTGTTCAGTACGAGCTGTACTGTGAGCTGAAACTCCTGTGGCCTTGCCTGTCCTGATGCAGATCTTCTGCAGTCACTCCAGGGTTTCTCTGAACATGCCTTCTCAGAAATCTGGTTTTAGCCGTTGATCTCTTCCTCCTCCGGCCTGTCCAGGGACTGTAACCACAGTTCCTTTAACTCTGAACTCGCAAACTGCGCTTCCAACGGTGTCTCTAGGAACATTGAATGCCTTCACTATCTTTTTGTATCCTGTTCCTTTTGTTTGTGAAGGACGATGATATCTTCTCTTAAAGGGGTGGTTGATTATGATTTGACTTTTCTAACTTTAGTTAGTGTGTAATGTTGCTGTTTGAGCATAAACAACATCTGCAAAGTTACAACGCTCAACGCTCAAAGCAAAGGGAGATATTTGCTTTGACAGAAATCGTTTTTTTAAGGACTATAATTTACATAACCCCGTAATTTACATAACCCCACCCCCAAGAACGCGATTTATAGATTATCAAGACAGAATATGCTAATCAATGACTAGAAGATAACTACACATAAGCTTCATAAATTCATCAACTAACCATTCAGAAATGCCCTGTTGCTTCTACATGTTGTCACTTCTTCTTGAGTCTCTCCATCATTGTCTGACTCCAGTTTGAACATAAAAGGCTAAAGGTTTTTGAAATGTTCAGTGCATGTGTGTGTGAGGTAGAAGGACACAAGCTGTTGAAGCTCCACCCCCTGTGCCGGGAGCAGCAGCTCATTTGCATTTAAAGGGACAGACACAAAACGTTGCGTTTTTTCTCACCCTCAAAAAGTGACCATTTTAACATGCTATATACAAATATCTGTGGGGTATTTTGAGCTAAAACTTCACACACACACTCTGGGGACATCAGAGACTTATTTTACATCTTGTGAAAAGGCATTATACCACCCCTTTAACTTTTTGGACCATTATTTTGACTTAGCCATATTTCTAACTGGCAGTCAAACGTGACACTCAACAAACCTCGCGTCAGTTCAGATATTTTGTGTGTTCTAGCTCAAGCACACCTGGTGCAACTAATGAAGCCCTTGATTACTCGCGTCAGGTGTGCTCGAGACAACACCTTTTTTGCAGATGTGTGCTGTTGTGAGGGATTCTATTCAGGGGGTTGAATAATTTTGAAACTGCAGAAGTCATGAAAAGTTGCATTTATATTTACATTTGGGGAAATCACTTGAAGCATTTGCTGCGTTTTAGCTATTTTAATTACTTTTGTTTGATTTGTTCATTGCAAACAGCCTAACGTCTGTAAATTTTGCCAATAAACCTGATTTGCAACGGGGAGTGAATAATTTAAATTATAACTGTATATATATATATATATATATATATATACTGTATATATGTGTGTGTGTGTATATGTATGTGTGTGTATAAAAGTACAACAATAAAATATTGTAGTATGTTTTAATATTGTACGTATGTATAAATTATTAATGTTATATTACTAATAAAACATCCTCCATACTAAATATATCCTTATTATATTACTGTATTAGTAATAATAAATATTCTCGTGCTATAATAATTATTTAAAAACATGTACAGCCTTTGAGTTTTGGTGATTTAAAAATGTTCCTAAAAACTCAAAAGTATGAGAATTTTGGTAGTCAAATGTGTTGAAATGAAATGTTTAAGTATTATATTATATTATATTATATTAATTTTAATTATCCAAAATCAAGATTGATATTAAGTTGGTAGTTCAGATTTGTGTGTATGCACTTTTGGAGGAGTTTAATATTTGTAACACTGGATTCCCTTAGATTGTCTCACAGCGCCACCTAGTGGACATATACTGACGTTACCAGAGAGGCCTGATAAAACACTCATTCACTCATGCAGTCTCACTTAAACTCAAATACAATTCTACAGTTTTTCATAACTTTTTTATTTTATTATTTCAGTGAAAAGTAATAAAAAAAGAACAAACAAACTGGGCCGGACACAGGTCACAGTCCTCCAGAGAAGATGATCTCGAGTGCCGACTGCAGGTCCCCGTTCGTGGCCGTTAGCGCTCGCAGGGCCAGACTCTCGTCCTGGATGCCCATATCCCTGAGCTGCTGCATCTGTGTCTGCCAGCGGCCCTGCAACACACACACACACACACACACACACACACACACACACACACACACACACACACACGCCTGTAAGCAGCAGCCACTGCAAAATGCTTACTTTCTACAGCATTTAACAAGCTAAATGGCTCTATCCATCAGTACTCAACATTTGAAGTGGATCAAAACCTTTCATCAAAGTTATACACTAATTTTGAACAATACCCGTTCTTGTCTTCAGACAACTTTGATGAACTTTTTTGATCCACTTCAAATGTTGACTACTATGTATATATATATATATATATATATATATATATATATATATATATATATATATATATAAATAAATGATTCAGGTACCAGTTATGATTTTTTTATGTTTTCACTAGTGTGATCAGGACACTATAGTTCATTAATGTGAGTGAGGAGAGCAGAATAAAGTAAACTGTGAGATATTACACCCAGAAACTCTTCATACAGAGACTACCAGTGACATTTATAACCATTTGGGCCCAAAACTGATTCGGACACTTTGAGCTGTTCATGTTTTGCTGAAGTGTGTTTTCTTTATTTGCTAATGCTCTTTTTACACACAGACTGAACAAAATGAAGCATTGCTTGGTGATTGGTTGAGCTAAACTGGTATTATCTAATTGTGTAGTTAAATTTAACAGCTGACAGATATTCAACATAATTCATGTGTGAGACAGTCTAACAGAAGGACGGACAAAACCAGTCAAATATCAACTGAGTTCTGCTCATATTTTATCACCATTCTCTAAACTATAGCGAATAAACTGTGATGATGTGAGAAATGTTGGTTTGACTGTATATATATACAGGATTCCCACACCTCGGTTAACTTCAAATTCAAGGACCTTTCAAAGACTTTCCAGGTCCAATACCCTAAAACTGAAGGACTTGTGGGGACACATTTGGTGTGTCCAACAACAAAGGTTGAGGTTCCATCATAGAAGTTTTGTGCGCATGAACTTCATGGCAACGTACAACACAAAGTACGGGAAACACAACGTAACGTGTAAATGCGCATAACTAACGTAGATCAAGCAAGCTAGTGCGCACAGGCCACGAAGTGTTGGCGAAATAACACATTAGCGGACCGGAGGGAATTATACGGAATGTTTTCCAGAAAACCTCTTGCACAAAATAAATTCAAGCACTTTCCAGGACCTGTATCTGTGTGTGTTTACTACTGTATCTGTGTGTGTTTACTACTGTATCTGTGTGTGTTTACTACTGTATCTGTGTGTGTTTACTACTGTATCTGTGTGTGTTTACTTTCAACAACTTTTTTTTTTTCAGATTCACAAACTTTCAAGGGTTTCAAGGACCCGTGGGAACCCTGTGTATATACAGTGAAATGCGTCCCCAGTAGTGTGTTGTTCTGCAGCTCACCTGGAGCGAGCTCACGCCAGAGGCCTGTAGGGCTTGTTGAAGAGCCTGAGAGAGGAGACTGTTGCTGACCGGAGCGCCAGAGGACGTGTCCTACAGCACAGAGGAGAGTGAGCATTAGTGTGTGTGTGTGTGTGTGTGTGTGTGTGTGACGGTCCACCAGAGGACGTGTCCTACAGCACAGAGGAGAGTGAGCATTAGTGTGTGTGTGTGTGTGTGTGACGGTCCACCAGAGGACGTGTCCTACAGCACAGAGGAGAGTGAGCATTAGTGTGTGTGTGTGTGTGTGTGTGTGTATGTGTGATGGTCCACCAGAGGACGTGTCCTACAGCACAGAGGAGAGTGAGCATTAGTGTGTGTGTGTGTGTGTGACGGTCCACCAGAGGACGTGTCCTACAGCACAGAGGAGAGTGAGCATTAGTGTGTGTGTGTGTGTGTGTGTGTGTGTGTGTGACGGTCCACCAGTGGAAGTGTCCTACAGCACAGAGGAGAGTGAGCATTAGTGTGTGTGTGTGTGTGTGTGTGTGTCTGACGGTCCACCAGAGGACGTGTCCTACAGCACAGAGGAGAGTGAGCATTAGTGTGTGTGTGTGTGTGTGTGTGTGTGTGTGTGTGTGTGTGTGTGTGTGTCTGACGGTCCACCAGAAGACGTGTCCTACAGCACAGAGGAGAGTGAGCATTAGTGTGTGTGTGTGTGTGTGTGTGTGTGTGTGTGTGTCTGATGGTCCACCAGAAGACGTGTCCTACAGCACAGAGGAGAGTGAGCATTAGTGTGTGTGTGTGTGTGTGTGTGTGTGTGTGTCTGATGGTCCACCAGAGGACGTGTCCTACAGCACAGAGGAGAGTGAGCATTGGTGTGTGTGTGTGTGTGTGTGTGTGTGTGTGTGTCTGACGGTCCACCAGACCGGAGCGCTGGCCTCAGGGGTGCTGGCTAACGCTAGGGCTGATGCTAGCTCGCTCTGAGTGATGGGACGAGTGAGTGTGTGTGTGTGTGTGTGTGTGTTTGTGTCTGACCGGAGCGCTGGCCTCAGGGGTGCTGGCTAACGCTAGGGCTGATGCTAGCTCGCTCTGGGTGATGGGACGAGTGAGTGTGTGTGTGTGTGTGTGTGTGTGTGTGTGTGTGTGTGTGTGTGTCTGACCGGAGCGCTGGCCTCAGGGGTGCTGGCTAACGCTAGGGCTGATGCTAGCTCGCTCTGAGTGATGGGACGAGGTCCGGTTGCTCCACTGGGACCCAGAGTCGTCGGTCTCGCCGCTCCAAACGGTCTCTGGTGTCTGGCTCGGTTTCCATGCTTCAAACAACATGCACAGATTTATTCTTACTATCATTATTCAATATACTGTACATCAAAATACAACAATCATAAAAAAAAAAAAGATCTTTCTCACTATAATACCAATTAAAATTCCTCTTCCTATAATATTACTATAATAATAATGATAATATTATTCTCTTTATTATATTACTAATATTATTTAAAATTCTACTTAATAATAATAATACTTAATAATAAAAAAATAATTACCATTATATTATTATAAAAAACATTTTAACTATATTAACAAAAGAAAGTCCACTTACTTAAATATACTATACTATAATATTATATATAAATCCCCATTACCAATATATTACTGTAATGATACTACAAATTATCCTTACTATAGTATTACTATAATAATAATATAAATTCTCTTACTATTCTTACTATAATACTACTGTAATAATAAAAATTATCCTCTCTATAATTGTACTAGTAATAAAAATAACTACTATAATATTACTATAATAATATTTAAAATGATCCTTAATATACTATAATAATAAAAAGATTACTATAATATAATTATACAAAATATTTTAACTATATTAATATAATAAAATCCCCTTCCTTAAATATTACAATACTAATAAAAAAATCCCCATTATCAAAATATTACTGTAATTATACTACAAATTCTCCTTACTATAATCTCCTTACTATAACTCTCTATTACTGTAATAATAATAAAAATGATCCGTTCTATAATTTTACTAGTAATACAAATGGCCTTACTATAATATTTAAAATTCTCCTTAATGTACTATAATAATAATAAAAATTCTCCTTACTATAATATTACAAGAAATAAAAATGTCCTTACTATGATAACATTTAAAATTCTCCTTAATATAATGTTACTAACAATAAAAAAAAAATATCATAATTATGATAAATAAAATAATATACGATTTTATACAGTCTGACTGTAGAGGGGGACAAAACCTACAGGCTGGAAATCCTCATCGTCATCTGACATGCCCTCGAACAGGAAACCTCCTGTCTCACACACACACACACACACACACACACATGAAAAACAATGAGCAGACACTGTGAATATCATCATATCACCAGACGGTGTTTCATCTATAGCTGATGTTCACCTGGCATTTCGCTGTAGGAACTGGCCGATGTGTTTCGTGACGAGCCGGACTGGCTGGAGATGCTGCTGGTCACCGAGTGCAGGACCAGGACGATGGCGTTCACCAAAGCCGGGTGAGAGCGGATCAACCTGGAGCCCACACACACACACACACACACACACACACACACACACACACACACACACACACACACACACACACAGGCAGGTGAGATCATGTTCACTGAAGCGTGTGACTCCTAAAGCCCTATTTTAACGATCACAGCTCAAGGTCTAAAGCGTCTGAATCCACTTTTGCTAGTTTAACGACGGGAAAATGGTCGGTGCTCCCGGCGCTGGTCTAAAAGGGTCGTCTCTATTCTCTTGGGGTGCTTTCACACTGGCAGGTTCGGAACGGGGCGCGGTTCGCATGAAAGACCGCTGTCATGTGGACCCAGGTGCGCACTGGGGTCCCGAACCCGAGACTTCCTGGAGCCTCGCTCTGAGTTCGGCTGCACTCCGACCGTGCCGCGGTTCACGTGACTGAGACTCGGGTGCGCACTTGTTCAGTAAGTAAAGTGACCTGTGCATGTGTTTGAGCTGATTATGATGCATTTAGTTAAAGTATAAGTTGCAGGTTAACCACCACAGCCAATTAATGTGTAAATTAAAGTGCTCTATATGTGTATATTTAATTATTTCGGTCTTAAAATGCGTTAAAATAACATTTATTGTGGTTTCTTCAAAGGTAGCGTGTTTTTTCAGTAACTGGTGAAGACGTCATAAGAGGAACTCGCAACCCATACTCCGCTAGATTCCCACTGTATTACGGCTATCTGGAGAACGACTGAGGATGTGGGAAACCATTGAATTCTTTATGGACCACAGCCCTACAATTTTTAACCGGTCAGGCGTGAGAGAGGGGAGCCATGGCACTCAAAGAGTTATTAATGCTGGTGTGAGGAGAATGAGTGGAGGGTTGGCCAGTGTCCTGGTGAGTAGCTACGTTAGAGCTAGTCTAGGCTAGCCTGGTGCAAACTTAACCCGGATAATATAAGGGAACAAGCCAGTCTTTTCAAAATCTTGCCGTCATGTAGAATAGCAAGGAGGGACAACGACTGAAGACATTTACTTACATGGTGTCAGTCCAAATCAGAGCTGTAGAGATGCACACACTGCACAGGCACCAACCGCTAGTCTCACCGACGCCTCAAACGTCATGTAATACCCTTCCTCAATCCACGCTATTTCTCACGATTTAATTAGCGATGTTTATTGTCAGAAAAGAAAAAGAGAGATCGATGTCCCCATCACTGTGTTTGTGTGGGCTATGCCACCCCGTTGAATCAGCAGTGGAGAGTGTGTGTTGAATCAGCAGTGGAGAGTGTGTGTTGAATCAGCAGTGGAGAGTGTGTGTTGAATCAGCAGTGGAGAGTGTGTGTTGAATCAGCAGTGGAGAGTGTGTGTTGAATCAGCAGTGGAGAGTGTGTGTTGAATCAGCAGTGAAGAGTGTGTGTTGAATCAGCAGTGGAGAGTGTGTGCTGAATCAGCAGTGGAGAGTGTGTGTTGAATCAGCAGTGGAGAGTGTGTGCTGAATCAGCAGTGGAGAGTGTGTGTTGAATCAGCAGTGGAGAGTGTGTGTTGAATCAGCAGTGGAGAGTGTGTGTTGAATCAGCAGTGGAGAGTGTGTGCTGAATCAGCAGTGGAGAGTGTGTGTTGAATCAGCAGTGGAGAGTGTGTGTTGAATCAGCAGTGGAGAGTGTGTGTTGAATCAGCAGTGGAGAGTGTGTGCTGAATCAGCAGTGGAGAGTGTGTGCTGAATCAGCAGTGGAGAGTGTGTGCTGAATCAGCAGTGGAGAGTGTGTGTTGAATCAGCAGTGGAGAGTGTGTGTTGAATCAGCAGTGGAGAGTGTGTGTTGAATCAGCAGTGGAGAGTGTGTGCTGAATCAGCAGTGGAGAGTGTGTGCTGAATCAGCAGTGGAGAGTGTGTGTTGAATCAGCAGTGGAGAGTGTGTGCTGAATCAGCAGTGGAGAGTGTGTGCTGAATCAGCAGTGGAGAGTGTGTGCTGAATCAGCAGTGGAGAGTGTGTGCTGAATCAGCAGTGGAGAGTGTGTGCTGAATCAGCAGTGGAGAGTGTGTGCGCTGAATCAGCAGTGGAGAGTGTGTGCTGAATCAGCAGTGGAGAGTGTGTGCTGAATCAGCAGTGGAGAGTGTGTGTTGAATCAGCAGTGGAGAGTGTGTGTTGAATCAGCAGTGGAGAGTGTGTGCTGAATCAGCAGTGGAGAGTGTGTGTTGAATCAGCAGTGGAGAGTGTGTGTTGAATCAGCAGTGGAGAGTGTGTGTTGAATCAGCAGTGGAGAGTGTGTGCTGAATCAGCAGTGGAGAGTGTGTGCTGAATCAGCAGTGGAGAGTGTGTGCTGAATCAGCAGTGGAGAGTGTGTGTTGAATCAGCAGTGGAGAGTGTGTGTTGAATCAGCAGTGGAGAGTGTGTGCTGAATCAGCAGTGGAGAGTGTGTGCTGAATCAGCAGTGGAGAGTGTGTGTTGAATCAGCAGTGAAGAGTGTGTGCTGAATCAGCAGTGGAGAGTGTGTGCTGAATCAGCAGTGAAGAGTGTGTGTTGAATCAGCAGTGGAGAGTGTGTGCTGAATCAGCAGTGGAGAGTGTGTGTTGAATCAGCAGTGGAGAGTGTGTGTTGAATCAGCAGTGGAGAGTGTGTGCTGAATCAGCAGTGGAGAGTGTGTGTTGAATCAGCAGTGAAGAGTGTGTGTTGAATCAGCAGTGGAGAGTGTGTGCTGAATCAGCAGTGGAGAGTGTGTGCTGAATCAGCAGTGGAGAGTGTGTGCTGAATCAGCAGTGGAGAGTGTGTGTTGAATCAGCAGTGGAGAGTGTGTGCTGAATCAGCAGTGGAGAGTGTGTGTTGAATCAGCAGTGAAGAGTGTGTGTTGAATCAGCAGTGGAGAGTGTGTGCTGAATCAGCAGTGGAGAGTGTGTGCTGAATCAGCAGTGGAGAGTGTGTGCTGAATCAGCAGTGGAGAGTGTGTGCTGAATCAGCAGTGGAGAGTGTGTGCTGAATCAGCAGTGGAGAGTGTGTGCTGAATCAGCAGTGGAGAGTGTGTGCTGAATCAGCAGTGGAGAGTGTGTGTTGAATCAGCAGTGAAGAGTGTGTGCTGAATCAGCAGTGGAGAGTGTGTGTTGAATCAGCAGTGGAGAGTGTGTGCTGAATCAGCAGTGGAGAGTGTGTGCTGAATCAGCAGTGGAGAGTGTGTGCTGAATCAGCAGTGGAGAGTGTGTGCTGAATCAGCAGTGGAGAGTGTGTGCTGAATCAGCAGTGGAGAGTGTGTGCTGAATCAGCAGTGGAGAGTGTGTGCTGAATCAGCAGTGGAGAGTGTGTGTTGAATCAGCAGTGGAGAGTGTGTGTTGAATCAGCAGTGGAGAGTGTGTGTTGAATCAGCAGTGGAGAGTGTGTGCTGAATCAGCAGTGGAGAGTGTGTGCTGAATCAGCAGTGGAGAGTGTGTGCTGAATCAGCAGTGGAGAGTGTGTGCTGAATCAGCAGTGGAGAGTGTGTGTTGAATCAGCAGTGGAGAGTGTGTGTTGAATCAGCAGTGGAGAGTGTGTGCTGAATCAGCAGTGGAGAGTGTGTGCTGAATCAGCAGTGGAGAGTGTGTGTTGAATCAGCAGTGAAGAGTGTGTGCTGAATCAGCAGTGGAGAGTGTGTGTTGAATCAGCAGTGAAGAGTGTGTGTTGAATCAGCAGTGGAGAGTGTGTGCTGAATCAGCAGTGGAGAGTGTGTGTTGAATCAGCAGTGGAGAGTGTGTGTTGAATCAGCAGTGGAGAGTGTGTGCTGAATCAGCAGTGGAGAGTGTGTGTTGAATCAGCAGTGAAGAGTGTGTGCTGAATCAGCAGTGGAGAGTGTGTGCTGAATCAGCAGTGGAGAGTGTGTGCTGAATCAGCAGTGGAGAGTGTGTGTTGAATCAGCAGTGAAGAGTGTGTGCTGAATCAGCAGTGGAGAGTGTGTGCTGAATCAGCAGTGGAGAGTGTGTGCTGAATCAGCAGTGGAGAGTGTGTGCTGAATCAGCAGTGGAGAGTGTGTGCTGAATCAGCAGTGGAGAGTGTGTGCTGAATCAGCAGTGGAGAGTGTGTGCTGAATCAGCAGTGGAGAGTGTGTGCTGAATCAGCAGTGGAGAGTGTGTGCTGAATCAGCAGTGGAGAGTGTGTGCTGAATCAGCAGTGGAGAGTGTGTGCTGAATCAGCAGTGGAGAGTGTGTGCTGAATCAGCAGTGGAGAGTGTGTGTTGAATCAGCAGTGAAGAGTGTGTGCTGAATCAGCAGTGGAGAGTGTGTGTTGAATCAGCAGTGGAGAGTGTGTGTTGAATCAGCAGTGGAGAGTGTGTGCTGAATCAGCAGTGGAGAGTGTGTGCTGAATCAGCAGTGGAGAGTGTGTGCTGAATCAGCAGTGAAGAGTGTGTGCTGAATCAGCAGTGGAGAGTGTGTGCTGAATCAGCAGTGGAGAGTGTGTGCTGAATCAGCAGTGGAGAGTGTGTGTTGAATCAGCAGTGAAGAGTGTGTGCTGAATCAGCAGTGGAGAGTGTGTGTTGAATCAGCAGTGGAGAGTGTGTGTTGAATCAGCAGTGGAGAGTGTGTGTTGAATCAGCAGTGGAGAGTGTGTGCTGAATCAGCAGTGAAGAGTGTGTGCTGAATCAGCAGTGGAGAGTGTGTGTTGAATCAGCAGTGGAGAGTGTGTGCTGAATCAGCAGTGGAGAGTGTGTGCTGAATCAGCAGTGGAGAGTGTGTGTTGAATCAGCAGTGGAGAGTGTGTGCTGAATCAGCAGTGGAGAGTGTGTGCTGAATCAGCAGTGGAGAGTGTGTGCTGAATCAGCAGTGGAGAGTGTGTGCTGAATCAGCAGTGAAGAGTGTGTGCTGAATCAGCAGTGGAGAGTGTGTGCTGAATCAGCAGTGGAGAGTGTGTGCTGAATCAGCAGTGGAGAGTGTGTGTTGAATCAGCAGTGAAGAGTGTGTGCTGAATCAGCAGTGGAGAGTGTGTGTTGAATCAGCAGTGGAGAGTGTGTGTTGAATCAGCAGTGGAGAGTGTGTGTTGAATCAGCAGTGGAGAGTGTGTGTTGAATCAGCAGTGGAGAGTGTGTGTTGAATCAGCAGTGGAGAGTGTGTGTTGAATCAGCAGTGGAGAGTGTGTGCTGAATCAGCAGTGAAGAGTGTGTGCTGAATCAGCAGTGGAGAGTGTGTGTTGAATCAGCAGTGGAGAGTGTGTGCTGAATCAGCAGTGGAGAGTGTGTGCTGAATCAGCAGTGGAGAGTGTGTGTTGAATCAGCAGTGGAGAGTGTGTGCTGAATCAGCAGTGGAGAGTGTGTGCTGAATCAGCAGTGGAGAGTGTGTGTTGAATCAGCAGTGGAGAGTGTGTGCTGAATCAGCAGTGGAGAGTGTGTGCTGAATCAGCAGTGGAGAGTGTGTGTTGAATCAGCAGTGGAGAGTGTGTGCTGAATCAGCAGTGGAGAGTGTGTGCTGAATCAGCAGTGGAGAGTGTGTGCTGAATCAGCAGTGGAGAGTGTGTGCTGAATCAGCAGTGGAGAGTGTGTGTTGAATCAGCAGTGGAGAGTGTGTGCTGAATCAGCAGTGGAGAGTGTGTGCTGAATCAGCAGTGGAGAGTGTGTGTTGAATCAGCAGTGGAGAGTGTGTGCTGAATCAGCAGTGGAGAGTGTGTGCTGAATCAGCAGTGGAGAGTGTGTGCTGCCGTGAGGTGAACGTGGACCAGCTCGACCTGCGACCGGCTGATCTGACGGGCCTGAACCCGTTTGTTTTGCGAATAGCTTGTTCTCGTTTCAGGCAGGATCACGGTCCCCTTGAAGTCAGCACACACGAGTATGTTTATGGTTGAGTTATTTTATCCATAATTTTTTTATCAAATAAAACATACAACCACCTTTTCTGTAGTTATGTAAGGCATCTATAGCTTTCAAAGAAATACAAAATTGAAGGGTACCATACTTAATGCATGAGTAATTACATTTAGCTGCTAGCGTACTATTGACTATGCCGACTGTGATGTCACGCCCCATCTAGTGGAATATATTCATATTATATTCAGCATTTTGGTATAAAAAACAATGGTGGGCAGTTCTTATCTTTATATTTAATAAACACATTGCATTATCTTCGTGAAAAATTTAACCTGCAATTTACACTTTAAATAAAACACATGTAAGGGATGATAGTGTTGATGATTGACCTTGGATACGAGCGAGAGTGAGTCTGCAGTGTATTCAGGCATAGCGTGTGGAATCAGGACAACAAATTAATGGAAATCCACTGTCTCCTCAAAAGAGTCCGTCTGCAAGCAGCAGAAAGCCACCTTATGCGACAGAGTGTGTTTTTATTAATTTGGTGCTATTATGCGCAGCTGAGTAAACAACACAGGTTTACTGTGTGTGTGTGTGTGTGTGTGTGTGTAATAAGCAGAGTGTGTGAGTGTGTGTGTGTGTGTGTGTGTGTGTGTGTAATAAGCAGTGTGTGTGTGTGTGTGTGTGTAATAAGCAGAGTGTGTGTGTGTGTGTGTGTGTAATAAGCA
>CM040827.1:38679421-38691921 GCA_022828995.1 Vimba vimba | reverse complement strand
GGACGTGAGCGCTCTGAAAGCGGCACTAAAAGACTGCTTTAAAACTTTCACAGAGACCTCAAACAGAACAGCTGCCTTTCTTTAAATTGAATTTCGTTTTGTATTAATTATATCTTAATTTTAATCAATGTTTCATGAACCAATTGCCTGGATTTAATAAGTAAATATAGCAGAATCACGACATGGAGGCGCCGGCGAGTGAACTGGAGTTCGTCTCATAAATGAACCGAAACTCAGCGTATAATGCACATTCACATTCACAGCGTATTTAGACGCATTCATAATCATTACTTTTACCGGTTCTTTGTGGCAAGCTTTATGCGTGCGGTCGTGCGCTTGAGTGCGGCTATATTACGTAAACGCTCATTATCCTGTAGGCTATATAAGTAATTAAATTAATATAAAGCGGCGATTTGTCCACAAATGACTTAAATTAACAACTAGCCTACTAGTCGACTAGAAAAAACTTTTAGTCGGAAGCAGCCCTTATTCCACATATTTTCGAGCCAGGCAGCAGGACATCGGTTGAGCGAGTGACCCTGTGGAATGAGCGAGCGGAGCGGAATATCCAGAAATGCGCTCTCCACTCACGAGCTCTGATCGGAACAAACCCGAACCTCACTGTCTGCTGAACTTGCGCAGAAACATCAAAATATAACCAGCTTTTTAAAATGGTTTTTAAAACTAAACACTATTTTAGCACAAATTATGAGCTTATTGGCGATTTATTTTATATAATTATTGACAAAATTCGAATAGGCTATAGTAAAAGTTTTTTTTTTTTTTTTTAGTTTTGGGTGGGCCTGTTGAAAAGTGCCTGAGCTACAGGACATCGTCTTTCAAAACATAACCTGCGCGAAAGAGAGAAAAAAAATTAATGCGTCATTGTACCCAGCACTTCTGAAAATGCACTTCCGAATGCGTCTCTGTCCCCGGCACATTTCAAACCAAACTGACGCCCATGCTCATGATGATGTATTTGCAGCTGTTTCTATAGAAAAATGCTGTGTCACTCGCACGAGTGCGCCCAAATATTTACTCGCATGTGCGAGTGAAATGGGCGCACTGTAGAGCCCTGGTGTGTGTGTGTGTGTGTGTGTGTGTGTGTGTGTGTGTAATAAGCAGAGTGTACAGGAGTTGTGGACCCGCCTATAGGCTCATATTACTAACGCGCTCTTTTAATAACAATAAAAACATTGAGCCGTTGACCAACTGAAACCTGGTCTAAAGTCAGTCTATTTCAGTGCCTCAAAATAGCAAAGCTTCAACAATACGCCTGAACACACACCTGAACACACACCTGAACACACACCTGAACACACACCTGAACACACAACTGGACACACACCTGGACACACACCTGGACACCTGTGTGTGTGATAGAGCCCTGTGTGTGTGTGTGTGTGTGTTTGTGTGTGATAGAGCCCTGTGTGTGTGTGTGTCTGTGTGATAGAGCCCTGTGTGTGTGTGTGATAGAGCCCTGTGTGTGTGTGATAGAGCCCTGTGTGTGTGTGATAGACCCCTGTGTGTGTGTGTGTGTGTGTGTGTGTGTGTGTGTGTGTGTGTGTGTGTGTGTGATAGAGCCCTGTGTGTGTGTGATAGACCCCTGTGTGTGTGTGTGTGTGCGTGTGTGTGTGTGTGTGTGATAGAGCCCTGTGTGTGTGTGATAGACCCCTGTGTGTGTGTGATAGAGCCCTGTGTGTGTGTGATAGACCCCTGTGTGTGTGTGTGTGTGTGATAGAGCCCTGTGTGTGTGTGATAGACCCCTGTGTGTGTGTGATAGACCCCTGTGTGTGTGTGTGTGTGTGTGTGTGTGTGTGTGTGTGTGTGTGTGTGTGTGTGTGTGTGTGATAGACCCCTGTGTGTGTGTGATAGACCCCTGTGTGTGTGTGTGTGTGTGTGTGTGTGTGTGTGTGTGTGTGTGTGTGTGTGTGTGTGTGTGATAGAGCCCTGTGTGTGTGTGTGATAGGGCCCTGTGTGTGTGTGATAGACCCCTGTGTGTGTGTGATAGACCCCTGTGTGTGTGTGTGTGTGTGTGTGTGTGTGTGTGTGTGTGTGTGTGTGTGTGTGTGATAGAGCCCTGTGTGTGTGTGTGATAGGGCCCTGTGTGTGTGTGATAGACCCCTGTGTGTGTGTGATAGACCCCTGTGTGTGTGTGATAGACCCCTGTGTGTGTGTGTGTGTGTGTGTGTGTGTGTGTGTGTGTGTGTGTGTGTGTGTGTGTGTGTGTGTGTGTGTGTGATAGAGCCCTGTGTGTGTGGAGGAAACTCACGTGTCCAGCAGGTTTGGGTCTGTGAACTGAACGAACAGATCTTTATCCTGGAGCACACCTGCAAAATGAAGGAGCTGATGAGAGCCACATGATTCTCCGTCCATGAGCGTTAATGCGTTTCAAAGCCCACAAACCTAAAGCCACAGGATCTGAACTGAGTCCAGGAGAGGCCGCGATGATCTGCTCCAGCGACTCTTTATTAGCCAGCATCTTATACACCTGAAAACACAAGAGAGCGTGTTTTAATGCTTTATTAAGGTGAAAAAGTTTATGTTTTGATTTTTTATTTTTTTTTATGTTTCACTTCATTGGAATGGTACTAATGAAGCAGTGTGTGTGTGTGTGTATTACACACACACACGAACGCACACACACCTGCTATATGAACAAAAACAATTGTAGACATGATTAGAAAAGGCTTTTAAAAAATTGTCACAAAATCAACCATGGTGAAGTCGTCCTTGATCAAAATATATCCAAATGAAAAGCCTAATACAAGTAATTATGTCCGAAAATACTATAATAAGCAACTAGATAATACACAGCCATCTATATATTTTTATATATCTATAGTTACAAAATACAATGTTCTTTGTATTTGTCCCTCAAAACAGGAATACCTTTGCTTTTAAACACTGTATTATTTGAACATATTAAGATTTTTTATTTCAGGATTGCTTTTAATTTACTTATTTTGTTGTTTATTTATTCAGTGTTACATCTTTTTTGCTCTCTACTTTGTGTTTTAATTTATATTGTCGTGGTTGCATGTGTTATCTTTGAGAATGCAATTTAAGGTGCTATATAAAATAAATAATTATTTAATTATATATATATATATATATATATATATATATATATATATATATATATATATATATATATACAGTGCTATGCATAAGTGAATACACCCATGCTAAAGTTGACTAAAAAGAGGAATAAAAAATCATCTTTTGGAAATTGAACTTAATGCCTTAATTTAAAAAATTAGGAAAAATCCAACCTTTAAGGACACCAATTTTCTTTGTGAATGAATAATGTATCGTAAATAAATAAATGTTCTTCCTTAAAATACATGGTGCATAAGTGAGTACACCCCTATGTTAAATTCCCATAGAGGCAGGCAGATTTTTATTTTTAAGTATTTTTTTTTATAATTTTTTTTAGGATACTATGCATCCTGATAAAGTTCCTTTGGAATTAAAATAGCCCCACATCATCACATAGCCTTCACCATACCTAGAGATTGGCATGGGGTACTTTCCATAAGATCATCTCTCAATGCAAATCAAACTAGCTATTAAGCTAACTGAAATAAAACCATGCCAATCTCTAGGTATGGTGAAGGCTATGTGATGATGTGGGGCTATTTTAATTCCAAAGGCCAAGGGAACTTTATCAGGATGCATAGTATCCTAAAAAAAATAATAAAAAAAAATACTTAAAAATAAAAATCTGCCTGCCTCTATGGGAATTTAACATAGGGGTGTCCAAACTTATGCACCCTGTATTTTAAGGAAGAACATTTATTTATTTACGATACATTATTCATTCACAAAGAAAATTGGTGTCCTTAAAGGTTGGATTTTTCCTAATTTTTTTAATTAAGGCATTAAGTTCAATTTCCAAAAGATGATTTTTTATTCCTCTTTTTAGTCAACTTTAGTATCGGTGTCTAAACTTATGCATAGCACTGTATATGTATATATATATATATATATATTTTTTTTTTTTTTTTTTTTTTTATGGTCATAAATATAAAAAATATATATTATACATTAATTTCATGAAAAAATTTTTTACGCTTTTTATTGTCTGTTTTGAAGATTGCAGTGTGAGAATTAAGAGTCGTGAGGAACACTTTTATGATGGGTAGATGCACTTTTATGATGACAGATGCACTTTTATCATGGATAGTTGCACTTTTATCATGGATAGATGCACTTTTATGATGGATAGATGCACTTTTATGATGACAGATGCACTTTTATCATGGATAGTTGCACTTTTATCATGGATAGATGCACTTTTATGATGGATAGTTGCACTTTTATCATGGATAGATGCACTTTTATGATGGATAGATGCACTTTTATGATGGATAGATGCACTTTTAGGACTTTAAAACAGAAACGGCCATTCACTGCCATTATAAAGCTTGGAGTAGCCAGGACATTTTTTATTATAACTCTGATTGCAGTCGTCTGAAAGAAAAATATATATTATACATTAATTTCATTAAATTTTTTTTTACGCTTTTTATTGTCTGTTTTGAAGATTGCAGTGTGAGAATTAAGAGTCGTGAGGAACACTTTTATGATGGATAGATGCCCTTTATGAAGGATAGATGCACTTTTATGATGGATAGATGCACTTTTATGATGACAGATGCACTTTTATGATGGACAGATGCACTTTTATGATGGATAGATGCACTTTTATGATGACAGATGCACTTTTATGATGACAGATGCACTTTTATGATGGATAGATGCACTTTTATGATGGACAGATGCACTTTTATCATGGATAGATGCACTTTTATCATGGATAGATGCACTTTTATGATGGACAGATGCACTTTTCTCATGGATAGATGCACTTTTATGATGGACAGATGCATTTTTATGATGGACAGATGCACTTTTATCATGGATAGATGCACTTTTATGATGGACAGATGCACTTTTCTCATGGATAGATGCACTTTAATGATGAACAGATGCACTTTTATGATGGATAGATGCACTTTTATCATGGATAGTTGCACTTTTATGATGGACAGATGCACTTTTATCACGGACAGATGCACTTTTATGATGGATAGATGCACTTTTAGGACTTTAAAACAGAAACGGCCATTCACTGCCATTATAAAGCTTGGAGTAGCCAGGACATTTTTTATTATATCTCTGATTGCAGTCGTCTGAAAGAAAAATGCCATATACACCTAGGATGACTTGAGGGTGAGTAAGTCATGGGCTAATTTTCATTTTTGGGTGAACTATCTCTTTAACTCAAATGCTGAGTGAACAGGCTGGAGTGTTGTAGTGTGTACCGACCGCTTCTCTGTACGCTGAGTTGGAGATCAGGCCGGCCTGAAGCATCCTGAACTCTCGAGCCGCAGCAGATCTGTTCACCGGCTCTGTGTGAGGAGGAACAGGAGAAACATCAGCACTGATCAGCCTCACAGATACTGTAATCCTCACTCGGGTTCAGACCCTCACGCACCAGGCTTGACCTCCGGCTCCGGCCACGTCTTCTTGATGATGTGCAGTGTGGATCCAGACTTGATCCCGTAGGAGTCTAGCGTGAGGTCATCCTTGAGCACACAGCCACAGTGCACGAAGTCTGCAAAACACAGTAGCGGGAACGCACAATACACACGTGAACGTGCAGTAATGTTGCTGAAAGTTCTGAAACAGACCATAATCCGAATCACATATTCATTAATATTCATAATAGAGCAAAACGTCCAAGTATCAACATAACTTGATGATACTTGGACGTTTTGCTCTATTATGAATATTAATGAATATGAAATAAAAACCCAAAGGAAAATCTCAAGGGAAGCCGAGGCGCACTCCATTAACATTTAGATTTTTAATTTGTTTAAGCTTTTATTTTTTAATTTTGTCTTTTAGTTTTTCTATTTTAATTTTAGTTTATTTTTTCGTATATTTTTACTATTCCTTTTTAGGTTTAATCTATTTTAGTTCATTTTATTTATTTATTACCAGTTAATAATTTTAGTGCTTCAACATACATTTATTTAAGTTTATTGCAAAGGCAACATTTCTAATTTTATTTTTAAATTTTTTGACTAATATTTAGATTTTATTTCAACTAATATAAATATTTTTAATAGTTTTAGTTATCAATAATAATAATAACCTTGACATTAAATCACATCCACTGACCAGTTCGGAAAACATGAAAGATAAATATTCATTCATAAACATATATCATCACAAATATTCGGATTCAGGAGTTTACAAGCTTCCTGATGGGATTATTTAAATCTGACTGAACCTTCATTAAGGAGCGGTTTACAAGAAGGCCTGTCAGCTGACTGAACCATCGACCTGATTATAACGGCTGATGTGTGTGAATGTGGATGGACATCGACAGTAATGATCCTGAGGACCGAGCCGGCACTGACCGATGAGCTCGGGCTCGGGCAGCGAGTCGGATAACTGCGCTGAGATCAGTTGTTTGAGCGTCGACACCTGGTATCCTCCGGGATGAACGTCTCCAGGCTCGGCGTCTGGGAACTGGAACATGGCCTTGGGTTTGTCCCGGAGTTTCAGCGAGAGATGCCATGAGGAACCCTCCATATCCTTCACAAGAGCCAACAAACAACAGATCATTACCTCTCACTCTCAAACAGAATCTTCTGCAACATTATAAATGTCTTTACTGTAACCTCTGATCAATTCAATTCATCCTTGATGAATAAAAGTATTGATTTATTTCATTTATTTCCCCCCAAAAATAGAACAAAGATTCTTACTGACCCCAAACTTTTGACCGGTAGTGTTTAATGTTACAGAAGATTATATTTCAGATAAATGCTGTTCTTTTCAACTTTCTATTCATCAAAGAATCATGAAATAAAAATGTAAATAACCGTTTTCAACACTTAAATACACTCATAAATGTTTCTTGAGCATCAAATCCTCATATTAGAGTGATTTCTGAAGGATCATGTGACACTGAAGACTGGAGTAATGATGCTGAACATTCAGCTTTGATCACAGGAATAAATTACACTTTACTATTCACATACAAAACTGCTTAATTTGTAATAATATTTCACAATATTACAGTTTTTTTTTTAATCAAATAAATGCAGCCTTGATGAGTATAAGAGACTTCTTTTAAAAACAATAAAAATCTTTAACCTTTAAAGGCGGCGAGTTTTAGTAAAAACACGCTAAACACACACCAAACTTTACAGTTTTATTCCAATCTATATTCTGAAGTCTTGCTCACCTGATTTATACACCATATTATTCATAGAAATATGGAGTGATATAAAGAGAAATCCAAAACTTTAATGTTTTAACAAAAGCAAAACCACCTCTATCCAAGCTTCAGATCTCTGTTCTGGAAATGTATGCTAAATTATTAGTGCTTATTTAATTTGATAACAATGACGCCTTTACATATGTAAACATAACATTTTAGAAAACTTGTTGTAATACAAAACAATTAGCTTCATGTACTGTGACTAAACAACTGGGTAAGTTATGCTAATTAATGATGTTAATGAATCTCTCAGAGATGATGACAGCAGATCAACATCGATCACTTATTGATCTAAAACACAATACATTAACTTCGCATCACGGTCACATTTAATACGACACGACAGGATTCATATCTAATATCTCACCAGTTTTACTGCGAACTCTTCACAGAAGTCAGTCAGTGATGCAGCGCTTTGTCAACAACCGGTAACCGGATGTGATGTCACACAGTTTCCCCCCAAAATAAAAGTAATACAAACTTGTCTTATAAATATTGTAGCTTATGTTATATAATGTCGCGTAGTCCCTCTGGAATTTATGTGTATGAATTTAGACGTTCTATCGTAATTTATAGCATATATGTAATTCAATAAGTATGTTTAATAGGCTATATAAACGTACTTTCGTTGAATTTTAGTCAAATAAACTAAAACACTTTAATTAATAATTTAAAACGGAAATATAAAGCTATTTATTTCGCATGTTTTTTCTCTAACATGTTTTATTTGATTCACTGTCATGAAGTGTCGCGTTCAGTCTGCGCCCCCGTGTGCTTCTGAGAGGTAATGCAAGGCCGACTTTAAAACCAGCAAAACCAGCGGTGTGATTGGGACATTTTATTAATAATATATTCTAAAAAATTGTATAGAAGTGAAAGAGACCGTCTCTGAATAATAATATCAGCCAGAGCAACATAAACATGTACTTTTAATGCAGTGGCAGTGCAATGTGGTGTTTGGAAACTTCTGTGATTTATAGTTCAGGATGAGATGTAGGTGTGTGACTCTCCACAGGGGAACATCTGATGTCTAAACCTGTTAAATTATGCAAAGATAAATAAAGGTGTCAAAGTATAACAAACAAAAAACAAAAAAACAAACAAGCAATTTGTTAAAGATGCCACTTTACATATTTAATAATATTTTTAGGTAACACTTTATTTTAGTGTCCTTGTTACATGTAGTTACTATAGTAATAACAGTAAATTATGAATAATTACATGTACCTAACCCTAAACCCCAATCATAACCTTGACTTAGTAAGTACATGTAGTTAATCATTATTTCTCACAGTACCTAAATGTATAATTACACTGTAACACGGACACCTTAAAGTAAAGTGTAACCTATTTTTATAAGTTCTATAGCCTTCTTGCTCTTGGATTTATACAAAACACTAGTAATTTAGGTTATAAAAGTTAAAATATTTTGAAACCAGATTTATTTTATTTTTTATTATTATTATGTTGTTATTGTATTATTATATGTGCGGACCATACACACACACACACACACACACACACACACACACACACACACACACACACACACACACACACACACACACACATTACTAGGCCTATATCACGCCCACATATAGTAAATATGAAAAGTAAGCAATCATAACTACTTTGACTCATATTATTAGTATTACATATATGAGTAGACAGGCCTACTGTACTGTAACATGTATGTTCTCCAGAAGTTTATTTTATTTTTTTATTATTTTATTGAATGCCAGTTATATACACATAATAAACATGACAATAATCCAACATATAGTGTAAAAAAAGATCAGATAAATATAGACTACAACAACTAGGGGTAACACTTTATTTTACAGTGTCCTTATTACATATGTTACATGTATCATAGTAATAACAGTAAATAATTACATGCAACTAACCCTCAACCAAACCCTAACCCTATAGTAAGAACATGTATATTACTCAGTACTTAAATATATAATTACACTGTAACAATGACACCGTAAAATAAAGTGTAACCCAACTAGGAAAAGCAAATGCACAGTGTCATTTATAAAATAGCAATACAAGTAAAGGGAAAGAAAAAAGAAAGAAAATAATATAAACAGAAGAAAAGAACAGTATGAGATCAACACGCAAACAGCATAAAAGCTTCACATAGAGACCTAGTGTGTTTTGCTTTACTTCTTTCAACCCCAGTAGTAACTCAGTATAACTGTTCTTCTCTGTCTGACGTGTGCTGGTGTTTGTGCTCGGTCGCAGTGACGTCATCAGACGGGAGCGAGCGCAGGAATGATGTAGGAGTGGTTTCGCTTCCCGACCGGAGGAAAACCATCTCGCAGAACCGAGTCTTCTCCTCCATGATCTCCGCTGGCGCTCTCCACTCCGGAACACGGGAATGACAGAGTAAAGTTCGCCTCGAGTCTCCTCGGATCTCCTGCTAGAGGTCTGTGCTCACACAGCGGGATTAACGGAGCTTTGTCCTGGTCCAACTTCTCCTCGCTGGGATGGTAAGTTCATTAAAAATGTCTTTCAGAATCAGAAGCATGCTGGGGATTTGGGAGAAAATACGGCTCGGTTTATATAGCCTGTGCAATGGAGAGAGGGAAGAAATGAATGAAACGTTTTTGAAAGGAGTCAAAATGTAAGTAAGTTACAATTAGTCCAGCGAAATCATAATAATCGCGTTACTTTTATTTGTGCCAGGTTTCATAACTCACTTGTTGGTGGTTTGCTTTATTGAATCCAGGCCTTCAGCTTTTGTGTTTTAAGGTTTTAAGATGCTCTAAAACCCCACAGTGAGAGTTGTTTTGAAGGGCCAGGTCTTTGTGTAAGTGTGTGAAGCTCCACCACACCCTGAAGCTCTGGATGTGTGCTTGACCATCAGCATCTGTCCTTCACACACTCACATGAGAGCTTTACCAGATCAAGTCCTGTAGTTCTCCATCATCTGAGAGCTTTACCAGATCAAGTCCTGTAGTTCTCCATCATCTGAGAGCTTTACCAGATCAAGTCCTGTAGTTCTCCATCACGGACGCTTCGGTGTGACGCTGCATCTGTAACACATCAGATCATGGTGGTGGTTTTATAATGCCGGGTCTAGACAAACTCTTAAACTTCTGAGACTTTGTGAGCCTGAGATCACCCCGTAAATCTTTACAAATTAAAGTTTAGCATTTTGAACTCTTGAAATGAGTTCTCAGCCTTTAATTCGTAAGTGTCCTATCGTAACGCATTGTAACAGTCCATCATGAATTAAAGGGATATTTCACCCAAAACTGAAAATTCTGTCATCATTTACTCTCCCTCATGTTATCCCAAACCTGTGTGAGTTTATTTCTTCTGCTGAACACAAAAGAAGATATTTTGAAGAATGTTTGTGACCAAACAGTTGATATGGATCCCATTGACTTCCATAGTATGGGGAAAAAATACAATGGGAGTCAATGGGGTCCAACATATGTGTGTTTATACAGGTTTGGAACAACTTGAGGGAGAGTTATGGAAACTTGTTTCCGCCACAGAATAAAACATAAAAAAAACTTTTTATCTCACAATACAGACTTTTTTCTCTCACAAATGCTTGATATAAAGTCGCAATTGCGAGTTATAAAGTCTGAATTGCTTGATATAAAGTCGCAATTGTGTTATAAAGTCAGAATTGTGAGATATAATTGTTGTAAATAATTGTAAATAGTTTTTTTTTCTCAGAATAGCATGTTTATATCTCGCAATTCTGACTGTATATCTCGCACTTTGAGAAATAAAGTCAGAATTGCAAGATGCAAACTCCCAATTTTGAGATAAAAAGTCGCAATTATCTTTTGAAAAGTTTTATTCTGTGGCGGACACAAGCTTCCATACAGAGTAAATGATGACAGGATTTTCATTTTTGGGTGAACTGTCCCTTTAAGATCTGATCATTGTGTTTCTAGAGCTGTATTTTACAGTAATCACTCACACCAAATAGTAGCATATTATACTTTTAATACCTGGCGGCGGCTTGTCATTATGCGTGAGTGTGTAATAAGACGCCTGATGTTGGAGAACAGCAGTGAAGATTAATGTGCTTGTTTAAACTTGATGCCAAACATCTGAACAGTTGATAAAGGCATTAAAGGGATAGTTCATGATAATTATCCCATGAGTTGCTCTCCCTCAAGCCATGTGTATATGACTTTCACAATCAGAGTTATATTAAAAATGTCCTGACTCTTCCTAAGCTTTATAATTGGAGTGAATGGAGACTTAGATTTTGAATCACAAAAAAGCGCATCCATCCATCATAAAAGTGTAAGAGTGTAAGAAAAATATCCATATTTATAACTTTATAAACTATAATGACTGGCTTCCGGTAACGTCAGTGTCGAGTGACCTCTGACCCAACTGTAAACACTTCAATATAAATTAAAAAAACTGGGTAACACTTTAAAGTAAGGTTCATTAGTTAACATTAATGTATGAACTAACATGAACTAACAATGAGCAATACATTTGTTACAGTATTTATTAATCCTTGTTAATGTTAGTTAATAAAAATCCAGCTGTTCATTGTTCATGTTAGTTCACTTTAACTTATGTTAACTAATACAACCTTTGGTTTTAATAGTGTATTAATAAATGTTGATGTTAATATTAACTAGGATTAATAAATGTGAACGAAGTATTGCTCACTCTTAACTAAGGTAGTTAACTAATGTTAACTAATGAACCGTATTGTAAAGTTTTTTTAATGTGATTTAACCCATGAAAGTGTGTTTTGTTGAACAGTATTGGTGACCGGTTGGTTTGCATGCTGTGGTTTGGAGGTCACCGTTTCTCCTCACTCCGGATGAGATTGATGTTGTCTGAGATTCCTGAAGGAACGAGGAGAGCTTTATAAGTATAAGCCTGACTTCTCTGAAGTTTTCCCTCAAAAGGAAGTTTTTAAAGAGTGTGTGTCCGCATGTTTTGTGCTGATGTCAGGGTTTAGTGTGTGATCATGACTAAGGCTGACGTGGTCTCGTATTACACACTGGGAGCTTTACTGGGAAGAGTTAGTCATGTGAGCCGTTCACTGCTGTTAATTCTGCTTATGCTGTTATACAGTCACATTTATACAGTTATACAGTTATATGTATACAGTTATACAGTTATATAATAGATTATGTCTCTCTAACGGTACAGCGGAGATGTGAATGTGAGACGGCGGATCATGCAGCTGTTCGTG
>CM040827.1:38661921-38669421 GCA_022828995.1 Vimba vimba | reverse complement strand
TACTGTATATATATTTATGCATAATTTATATTATACAGAAATATAAATATTTAAAATATAAATAACACATTTTTCTTAAATATATACATGCATGTGTGTGTATTTACATATACAAAATAATTATACACAGGACACACACATATATTATGTAAACACAAATTTTATTTTGGATGCGATTAATCGTTGTCCAGCACTAAAAAAACCCACATGGAAATATGTTATAAATGCAAGTACAGAAGCTGACAATATTATAAAAGTATCCAAAGCATTTAATAAACAAATATGCAAGAGATGTAGAATTTAGCTGAAGTATTGCATAATAAATCAGTTTGACAGGAATCTTACCGTCTAATCGCAGCAGCACTGAGTAAATGAGCAGCATGTGTGTCGCTCTGAGGTGAATCATCAGATGCTTTTATGACCTTTAACCTTTAAGGACAGGACAGTGGAGAGGTGACGGGACACAACAGGGCAAAGGAGACTCAGTGACCCGAGGCGGGATTAAACTTCACCGCACACACACTAGGCCACGCGTCTGACTGAATTATCTGAGGTTATGGAAAATCTCACACACTGAATCGTAGCTAAGCCCATGCAGTCTGCTTTGGCCTTCATAAACCCTTGTTATTTTTCTCCAATTTGGGTGGATTTGCTAAAATGTATGTAGATGGAACTGGTAATTAAAGCCAAGCGCATTACAAAACAGAAGCTCGTTGCACTTTGATGTTTTAAGTCTGTGACAGAAATCCTTAGATCTTAGCGGCATGTGGCATCAACACTTCTCTAGCATGCACACTTGTGAAACACACTGCGCCCTTAGGTATCAGTACACCGTGCCTTAACCACGCGATACGATTCCAGCCAATCAGAAGAGCGTTAGTCTCGCTGTGAACACACTGCACTCGCAACCAAATCAATCATAAATCACAGCCAATCAGAAGAGCGTGTGGGAGGAGTCTCTCTGTAAACACACTGCACTCGCAACTAAATCATTAATAAATCACAGCCAATCAGAAGAGCGTGTGGGCGGAGTCTCTCTGTAAACACACAACTAAATCAATCATAAATCACAGGCAATCAGAAGACTGTGTGGGCGGAGTCTCTCTGCAATCTAAAAAAAAAATGTTTTTCCCCAAATCGTTCAGCTGTATCGTTCAGCTGTAGAGCACATCCAGACTAGCGAGAGAGCAGAATGAGCTTCAGAAAAGTTTGTCGGGCCTCTTTCCATCTGACAGATTACAGTACTGAAGTGCGGCCAGTGACATTTCTTTCTTTCCCCGATGTATTTTCTCAAGGTCAGCTATATATAAACTTCATTGCTTCTATTTTGTCCCTTCCTCATGATCGATTGCATCGGAAGGGACATTTGGGGATCATTGCAGTGGCAAATTTGTTAGTGCATCCTTTCTTTTTTTTTTATCGAAAAGTGTTGCTCACGACAGTCTGGCCTGCAGTTGTTGGTGTCCCCCCCCCCCCCCTCTCAGGAGCACTCGATGCTTATTAAAAGTGAGCGCATTACCCAGTTATGAGGCTGTGGATTATATCAGCAGATTTCACATGTCTTCTTCTGGGAATCAAGACCAGACCTGATGTACGTGACGCGCCGAGAGGGAAGACTCTCTCTCACTCCACTCATCTCTCTTTTCCTTGCTTTCTTTTCTTCTTCTCATAACACTTTGCAAAGAAGTTCTGCATCCCTTTACCCAGATTAGCTCCACACCTGAAATGAAGATGATCATTAATGATCTTTATTCTGTCAGAGAACAGGAACGGTTCATAACCTCACGGTTCAGCGATTTGCAAATAATAGCATTTATTTCTAAAAAAGCTAATACTCTGTGGCTGTTTATTTCAGTCTGTGTAATTTTATGCAATATATGTCATTTAGTATATATATATATATGAAGAGTTCAGATGCAAAAGCCTCTAAGTGCCATCTGAAAATTTCTTCTACAATGATAATTTGTATCAAGCTTGTATATTTAAGTTCAGTAATTTCACTTAAATGACAATTAATAGGTAATTTTTATTGCCATTTAAGTGAAATTACTGAACAAATATATGAGCCTGATAAAAATCATTCTAGAAGAAAATTTCACATGGCACTTAGAGGCTTTTGCATCTGAACTCTTCATATAGACTCTTAATATTTCTGTTTGAAATTTAATTTTATTAGCATAATAGGGTGAATTAATGTATATGAATTGTTTTCCTCTTATGAACAACAAAACCACACATGGATTTATTTGCCATAAGCATGGCAATGGAAACTAATGATTTTAAGTTTTCATATTGTGATTACAGTAATTCTGACACAAATGTAGCATCAGAGAGGTTTAAACCCTCTGAAAGTATTCATATTATATTATAAATTAATATTATTTTATTTGATTAATTTATTATAGCTCTAAATGTTTAACATACAGGCTCCAATCAAATAATTCCAGTCTTATAATAATAATAATTATATATATATATATATTTTTTTTTAATTAGTATAATAGTAATTATATAATTGTATTCTTTGTTGTGCTGTCTTGTCTATTTTTTTGTAAACTTTATTATTTTAAGAAAAAGTAATTACATTTTGAAAAGCTTCCACTGACATCATCAATAGAATGTTCAACTTTCAAAATGTAACGGACAGCGATGACATCATATGTATTTTGCATAATTGACTAGAGATTGGTCCGGTCTTCCCGCATTAAATACAGAATTTAAACCTAAACCTTGAAGACTACATTTACACAGCCAGTAATTGCAGATGCAGTCGTCTTCTGCTTCACCATCCCGTTTTCGCTTGATCTGTTTCTCCACTTCATTGCTTTTTGTAAAACTGTCATCTTTTTATCTCCACACGGCGGATTCTCTGCTGTCCGTATCTCTGAAAGAAGAGAGAGAGAGATGGATATTTATGAAATGGTATTTACACAGTGAATGTCATTATGTTTTGACAGTATCATCCTATCGGACCAACAAAGCCCTTTGAGCAGACCTTAATCTCAGAGAGAGAGAGAGAGAGAGAGAGAGAGGGAGGATTTTATTATTATGTTTCAACAATACACTGACATACCAGACTCATAAATCTTATTCAAATGGAAATCAGGAAAGCCAGAGCAATAAGGGCAACCGGAAGACACTCACTCAATAATGTTGGGTTAAAAATAACCCAACTATGGCGTTGTATAGCAGCACCTTCCCGACTGAGGGTTATTTTGACCCAATGCATTGCCAGTTGGGTTAAAGTAACCCAACAGTTAAGTAAACTATTTTTTTTTATTTTTTTTTATAACATTATTTTAACAAATAAAATACACTTTGTTTTCAAAAACAGATTGTTTATTTATATAAAACAATAAATATGTATTAATTACAAACAAAATATTGGGGTTATAACAGCCGGGTTATTGCTAGAACTTACACACAACGATTTTAAAAGTGACCCAACATAGTGACCCATACATGTGTAACCCAGCGGTTGGGTTAAAAAAATAACCCAGCATTTTTTACTGTGCAGAGAGTGAGTGAGAGAGAGAGAGAGAGAGAGAGAGAGAGAGAGAAAGAGAGAGAGAGGTGATTAGATCGTCCCTGTGGTCCGGTGTTACCCATGATGCTTTGTGATGGTGATGTCACCGAGGAAACCCTCTTCCTCTCTGTCAGATCATGGGAAGAAAGAGAGGATGATTTGTGAACTTGCAAATGACTTCTTTTGTCGGCCGGCGACAGTGAGAATTGAAAATCCAAAGGAGGTTTTAAGCCCTCAGAGTTCATTTGGAGTTTGATCTGGGCTGAATGTCGTCAGCAGTGTGTGTTTCAGACGTCACTGACACCCGAGTGTGTGTGTGTGTGTGTGTGTGTGTTGAGGAGGTGTGTAGTTACTCTGGGTTTGTTAAGTGATCAAATGTACAATTTTAACCTGTCAATTAAAATGAGCAAAACTCCAAGCACTGCGACCTCATAGCGATCACCCAGATCATGAGACACACTGTTAGGTTTAAAAGAGTGTGTAGCAGTGATTCCCTCTGTGTGTGTGTGTGTGTGTGTGTGTGTGTGTGTGTGTGTGTTGCGCCACTGGGGGGCGATGCTGCCTCACTAGAGCGATCGAGATTCAGCTCTAATACAGTTTCTGTTCATGAGTTTCTGTAGCATTTATGAATCTTAGCCAGAAATAACCTTTGTCAGTTTAAATTGTGTGTGTGTGTGTGTGTGTGTGTGTGTGTGTTTGAGTGTGTGTGTGTGTGTGAGAGAGAGAGTGTGTGTATGTATTTGTGTGAGTGTGTACATGTTTGTCTACCCCTGTGGGGACTTAAACCTGAATACGCACACACTCATGGGGACTCGTGTCACTGTAGGACTACATTGAAGAAACAAGCTTATAAATCATACAGAATTTTTATTTTTTATTTTTTTTATTTTTTATGTAAAAATGCAGAAAGTTTTGTGTGATGAGTAGGTTTAGAGGTAGGGGTAGTGTGTGTGTGTGTGTGTGTGTGTGTGTGTGTGTGTGATGGGTAGGTTTAGGGGTCGGGTTAGTGTGTGTGTGTGTGTGATGGGTAGGTTTAGAGGTAGGGGTAGTGTGTGTGTGTGTGTGTGTGTGTGTGTGTGTGATGGGTAGGTTTAGGGGTCGGGTTAGTGTGTGTGTGTGTGTGATGGGTAGGTTTAGGGGTCGGGTTAGTGTGTGTGTGTGTGTGATGAGTAGGTTTAGGGGTCGGGTTAGTGTGTGTGTGTGTGTGTGATGAGTAGGTTTAGAGGTAGGGGTAGTGTGTGTGTGTGTGTGTGTGTGTGTGTGTGTGTGTGTGTGTGTGTGTGTGTGATGGGTAGGTTTAGGGGTCGGGTTAGTGTGTGTGTGTGTGTGATGGGTAGGTTTAGGGGTCGGGTTAGTGTGTGTGTGTGTGTGTGTGTGTGATGGGTAGGTTTAGGGGTAGGGTTAGTGTGTGTGTGTGATGGGTAAGTTTAGGGATCGGGTTAGTGTGTGTGTGTGTGTGTGTGTGTGTGTGTGATGGATAAGTTTAGGGGCGGGTTAGTGTGTGTGTGTGTGTGTGTGTGATGGGTAGGTTTACGGGTCGAGTTAGTGTGTGTGTGTGATGGGTAAGTTTAGGGGTCGAGTTAGTGTGTGTGTGTGTGTGTGTGTGTGATGGGTAAGTTTAGGGGTCGGGTTAGTGTGTGTGTGATGGGTAGGTTTAGGGGTAGGGTTAGTGTGTGTGATGGGTAAGTTTAGGGATCGGGTTAGTGTGTGTGTGTGTGTGTGTGTGTGATGGGTAGGTTTAGGGGTAGGGTTAGTGTGTGTGTGTGTGTGTGATGGGTAGGTTTACGGGTCGAGTTAGTGTGTGTGTGTGTGTGTGATGGGTAGGTTTAGGGGTAGGGTTAGTGTGTGTGTGTGTGTGATGGGTAGGTTTATGGGTAGGGTTAGTGTGTGTGTGTGATGGGTAGGTTTACGGGTCGAGTTAGTGTGTGTGTGTGATGGGTAAGTTTAGGGGTCGAGTTAGTGTGTGTGTGTGATGGGTAGGTTTAGGGGTAGGGTTAGTGTGTGTGTGTGTGTGTGTGTGTGATGGGTAGGTTTACGGGTCGAGTTAGTGTGTGTGTGTGATGGGTAAGTTTAGGGGTCGAGTTAGTGTGTGTGTGTGTGTGTGATGGGTAGGTTTAGGGGTAGGGTTAGTGTGTGTGTGTGTGATGGGTAGGTTTAGGGGTAGGGTTAGTGTGTAGGGGTGTAAATCGGAGCCTACATGACGATTCGATTCGATGCCGATTTCTTAAGCCAACGATCGATTATTTTCGATACTTCAGAATTCCCTGCGATACGATTCGATTCAATACGATTCAATACTAGATTTTTACATGATATCTTTTAAGTTTCAAATAAATCAACAAAAATAATAAATAATTTGCCTTTTATTGAGAATACAGAATACAATTGCATGTCACAAAGAAATTGTTTTTCCACCTCCACGAATGAGACGAGAGTTGTTCATTATGTCGCCTTGTTGAGGTAAATTGTAGTTTTCCTTGCTTTACTCCGGTCTTAAAGTAAAAAAGATGACTGTGAAAAATAGTACAATTAAATTAAATACATTTATGGTGAGATTACTACAATTTATTTAATTAAACGCATTTATGGTGAAATTACTACATTTTCATGTCAATCTGTGTTCATTTTGACCACGAAACATGCGCTGTCACTTTAATTCAGCGCGTGCAGCACAGCACAAATAGACTCGGTGCGGAAGCTGTGCACCGCAACTGGAACGGATCGACGGACCGCAGCCGTGTGCAGTGTGAAAGCTCTGACCTGTTAACATGGGTACTGAAAAAAATACGCACCGCATAGGCACTGCAAACGGAGTATGTGTGAAACGGGCGCAATCAGACAAACGCTCCATCTGTTTTCCTGAAGCCAAAATACATCCACACCCATGACTTGACGCCGACTGGAGTGTGTAACATTTCACTGTCATTGCCAGCTCGCTCTGACGGATCCATGTCAGACTCAACAATGTGTGTGAACATAGATAGACTGTGAAACGTAAGTAACGCGTGTGAAGCGGTGTGAAGAAGACAATAATGAGGTTAGCGCCACCCGCAGCTTAGTAGATTGTACGCATATGTCGGAGTAGATGCTGAAAATAGACAGGCGGCAAAATAAACACATTAATCGATACTCTCGCGGACGCATCGATGCATCGCATCGTCGGCTGTATAATCGATGCATCGATACGAATCGATAAATATTTACACCCCTATTAGTGTGTGTGTGTGTGTGTGTGTGTGATGGGTAGGTTTACGGGTCGAGTTAGTGTGTGTGTGTGTATGATGGGTAAGTTTAGGGATCGGGTTAGTGTGTGTGTGTGTGTGTGTGTGTGTGTGTGTGTGTGTGTGAATAATTGTAGCGCTGGAGTTGATGGAGGTCTGATAAAGCGAGTCTCTTATCGAGCTCTTTAAAATGAGCTGCATGTCTCTCCACAGGTAGATATTGAGCACGGTGTTTTTCAATGATATTGAGCGTGTTATTGTGTGTTTGTAAGAGGGAGCATGTTATGCTCGTGTGTGTAACACACACACACACACACACACACACACACGACTGGCCTTTGAGGTCTGGCAGGCCTGATATTGGTCTGAAGAGTGTGTTGTGTTCGCAGAAGAGAGGCAGGACCCTCTGTTAGTGAACCTTGGTGCTTTACAGCTCATGTTATGAAAGACGGAGATAGTGTGTGTGTGTGTGTGTGTGAGAGAGAGAGAGAGAGAGAGAGAGAGAGAGAGAGAGAGAGAGAGAGAGAGAGCAGGGGATAGAAAGATATAATAAATAGTGGCACTTGTTAAAACATTTACCGTTTTTTTTAACTATCCTAGGACAATATACTTAAATATGATAGCAACATGCTAATTTATGCTATCAGTGTGCTAATCATACTAGCAACAGTAGCAACATGCTAAATCATACTAGCAACATGCTAATTCATGCTAGCAACATGCTAATTCATGCTAGCAACATGCTAAATCATG
>CM040827.1:38619421-38656921 GCA_022828995.1 Vimba vimba | reverse complement strand
GTGTGGACACGTGCTTTCACTATAGTAACAAATGTAACGTGTGGACACGTGCTTTCACTATAGTAACACATGTAACGTGTGGACACGTGCTTTCACTATAATAACAAATGTAACGTGTGGACACGTGCTTTCACTATAATAACAAATGTAACGTGTGGACACGTGCTTTCACTATAATAACAAATGTAACGTGTGGACACGTGCTTTCACTATAATAACAAATGTAACGTGTGGACACGTGCTTTCACTATAGTAACACATGTAACGTGTGGACACGTGCTTTCATTATAGTAACACATGTAACGTGTGGACACGTGCTTTCACTATAATAACAAATGTAACGTGTGGACACGTGCTTTCACTATAATAACAAATGTAACGTGTGGACACGTGCTTTCACTATAGTAACACATGTAACGTGTGGACACGTGCTTTCATTATAGTAACACATGTAACGTGTGGACACGTGCTTTCACTATAATAACAAATGTAACGTGTGGACACGTGCTTTCACTATAATAACAAATGTAACGTGTGGACACGTGCTTTCACTATAGTAACACATGTAACGTGTGGACACGTGCTTTCACTATAGTAACACGTAACGTGTGGACACGTGCTTTCACTATAATAACAAATGTAACGTGTGGACACGTGCTTTCACTATAATAACAAATGTAACGTGTGGACACGTGCTTTCACTATAATAACACATGTAACGTGTGGACACGTGCTTTCACTATAGTAACACGTAATGTGTGGACACGTGCTTTCACTATAGTAACACATGTAACGTGTGGACACGTGCTTTCACTATAGTAACACATGTAACGTGTGGACACGTGCTTTTACTATAGTAACACGTAATGTGTGGACACGTGCTTTCACTATAGTAACACATGTAACGTGTGGACACGTGCTTTCACTATAGTAACACATGTAACGTGTGGACACGTGCTTTCACTATAGTAACACATGTAACGTGTGGACACGTGCTTTCACTATAATAACAAATGTAACGTGTGGACACGTGCTTTCACTATAGTAACACATGTAACGTGTGGACACATGCTTTCACTATAGTAACACGTAACGTGTGGACACGTGCTTTCACTATAATAACAAATGTAACGTGTGGACACGTGCTTTCACTATAGTAACACATGTAACGTGTGGACACGTGCTTTCACTATAGTAACACGTAACGTGTGGACACGTGCTTTCACTATAATAACAAATGTAACGTGTGGACACGTGCTTTCACTATAGTAACACATGTAACGGGTGGACATGTGCTTTTACTATAGTAACAAATGTAACGTGTGGACATGTGCTTTCACTATAATAACACATGTAATGTGTGGACATGTGCTTTTACTATAGTAACAAATGTAACGTGTGGACACGTGCTTTCACTATAATAACACATGTAATGTGTGGACATGTGCTTTTACTATAGTAACAAATGTAACGTGTGGACACGTGCTTTCACTATAGTAACACGTAACGTGTGGACACGTGCTTTCACTATAATAACACATGTAACGTGTGGACATGTGCTTTCACTATAGTAACACATGTAACGTGTGGACACGTGCTTTCACTATAATAACACATGTGTGGACATGTGCTTTTACTATAGTAACAAATGTAACGTGTGGACACGTGCTTTCACTATAGTAACACATTTAACGTGTGGACACGTGCTTTCACTATAGTAACATATGTAACGTGTGGACACGTGCTTTTACTATAGTAACATATGTAACGTGTGGACACGTGCTTTCACTATAGTAACATATGTAACGTGTGGACACGTGCTTTCACTATAGTAACATATGTAACGTGTGGACACGTGCTTTTACTATAGTAACATGTAACGTGTGGACACGTGCTTTCACTATAGTAACACATGTAACGTGTGGACACGTGCTTTTACTATAGTAACAAATGTAATGTGTGGACATGTGCTTTCACTATAGTAACACATGTAACGTGTGGACACGTGCTTTTACTATAGTAACAAATGTAACGTGTGGACAGTTGCTTTTACTATAGTAACACATGTAACGTGTGGACACGTGCTTTTACTATAGTAACAAATGTAACGTGTGGACACGTTGTAACGTGCTTTCACTATAGTAACATATGTAACGTGTGGACATGTGCTTTCACTATAGTAACACGTAACGTGTGGACACGTGCTTTCACTATAGTAACACGTAACGTGTGGACATGTGCTTTCACTATAGTAACACGTAACGTGTGGACATGTGCTTTTACTATAGTAACACGTAACGTGTGGACATGTGCTTTCACTATAGTAACACGTAACGTGTGGACATGTGCTTTCACTATAGTAACACATGTAACGTGTGGACACGTGCTTTCACTATAGTAACACATGTAACGTGTGGACATGTGCTTTCACTATAGTAACATATGTAACGTGTGGACACGTGCTTTCACTATAGTAACACATGTAACGTGTGGACACGTGCTTTCACTATAGTAACACATGTAACGTGTGGACACGTGCTTTCACTATAGTAACACATGTAACGTGTGGACATGTGCTTTCACTATAGTAACACATGTAACGTGTGGACATGTGCTTTCACTATAGTAACACGTAACGTGTGGACACGTGCTTTCACTATAGTAACACGTAACGTGTGGACACGTGCTTTCACTATAGTAACACATGTAACATGTGGACATGTGCTTTCACTATAGTAACATATGTAACGTGTGGACACGTGCTTTCACTATAGTAACAAATATAACGTGTGGACACGTGCTTTCACTATAGTAACACATGTAACGTGTGGACATGTGCTTTCACTATAGTAACACGTAACGTGTGGACACGTGCTTTCACTATAGTAACACGTAACGTGTGGACACGTGCTTTCACTATAGTAACACATGTAACGTGTGGACACGTGCTTTCACTATAGTAACACATGTAACGTGTGGACACGTGCTTTCACTATAGTAACACATGTAACGTGTGGACACGTGCTTTCACTATAGTAACATATGTAACGTGTGGAGGGTCGTGTGTGTGTCGATGTGCTTCTGGTGTCCGCGGGTTTGGTGTGTGTGACGGCCGAAACAGCGATCATGTGCCGGTGGGAGTAAAAGATGGACAGTTTTTACGACGTTCCTTTTCGTGCACTCGGATGCATCAATGATCAAACACTCTTAAAGAAGACCAACAGAAGCAGAATAACACAGAGCAGACAAATATTAATCTAGCATCATCTCCCACAAAAACACAATTATATATCGCATCCATAAATGAAAACAAAACATAATTTCTCCTGTCTACTGTTTGGATGTGATGCGCTACTGTTAGTTTAGATGGAGAACTGACTGACTAATTAGGAAATTCAAATGTGGAAATGTTGATCTTTATTTCCTTCGACACTTGATCATTATGAACAAAATAATTGTGTCAATATTAGTTTGTGTGTGTGTGTGTGTGTGTGTGTGTATGTGTGTGTGCAGTGAAAGAGTTGGAAGTGCTTGTCAACCTAAAAGGGGATACTATTTATCCATCCGTCCATCCATATAATGTTGGTAAAGTTTATTTGTGCCATAAAGACAAGTTTTGCACAGTCATGGAAATCCTGAAAATTATACAATTGGGATTTCAAGGCCTGAAAAAGCCATGGAAATTAATAAAATATTAAATAATTCATACAAATTCTTGTAGTGAATCTTTTTTTCTTGTCATACTCAGATTAATGCTCATATATATTGCTGATGTCTTATTTTAATATTTAATATATTAATATGAATGTATAAAATATATTTTAATAATATTTTAAAGCTTGGATTACGTGACTACTTTTTAATGTTTGTGATTGGAGAAATATGGTTGTTATATATTACCTAATCAGACAAACCTTGACCTTTCAGTTTTTGCAGCCCAGTTTCAATACAAGCTGTTCTTTTCATTATTCATCAAGCTCTCTTATTTGACAAGATCAATGAACATATGATGAATTCAATCCTGACTCCTTTAATGAATCTCTCTCTCTCTCTCTCTCTCTCTCTCTCTCTCTCTCTCTCTCTGTCTCTCTCTCTCTCTCTCTCTCTCTCTCTCTCTCTCTCTCCCTCTCTCTCTCTCTCTCTCTCTCTCTCTCTCTCTCTCTCTCTGTCTCTCTCTCTCTCTCTCTCTCTCTCTCTCTCTCTCTCTCTCTCTCTCTCTCTCTCTACCATCTTAATATACTGTTTTATCTGTTTTACTAGGAACAGTGTTTACACACGTCATGCACGTACCCGTAATACTGAGGTTGTTTTTAAAGTACTCTTGCACTAACTCACTTTACAACAACACTATACTGTGGTTGCACAGCACTACTGTTTATACTGTGTATTGTTTATTTTATTCTAATAGTTATTTATTATTACTTAGTTATTGTTTTATGCATCTTTGTTTGAGCTGCTAACTCCATTTCGTTGATGTTTACTACTGTGTGCATTCAATGATAATAAACAGGGTCTGAATGAACATTTTCACTCACTGGCCGATTTGGCTACAAAACGTGCAAGTTACCAGCCATTCAGAACTTCTACTAGCCAAAAAAAAAAAAAAAGGAATCAGATTAACTACGTCACAGCATATATAATATATATATATATATATATATATATATATATATTATAAAATTGGGTTTCATACATTCATTTCTTATTCAAACAAAATCCTGTCATCCAGCATCTCCTCTTCCTCTTTCATCCTCATCACCAAAAATATGTTTTAGGTGCACAGATCAATACAGGACAAGGAACATCAAAAACATGTAGGATGTTGGAAAATAACAATGCCTTTTCTGTCAACCAAATTCCTTTTAATCTTCGCTATTGCTTCAATGCAAATGAACAAGCGCACCGTATTTGTTGCGTAACGTGTGTGTTCAAGTAAGCCAGATCTGAGCAGATTCTGCGCAATACACTATTTAATATCATGATGACTCACGAGTATTTGCGCTAAATTTGTGCAGATCTTATCTTATCTTATCTTATCTTATCTTATCTTATCTATCTTATCTTATCTTATCTTATCTTATCTTATCTTATCTTATCTTATCTTATCTTATCTTATCTTCCACAGCTCTCATAGTCCACGTCCCAGAATCCCCTGTGGTGTCTCAGTTTGGGATGGACACAGTCCTGAACTGCTCTTTCTCCGGGGTCTCCGAGTTTAACCTGTCGGACCTGAGTGTGTTCTGGCAGCTGTCGGACACCAAGCGCACCGTACACAGTTATTGGCACAGCCAGGATCAGCTGACCGACCAAGACGAGCGGTTCTCCAACCGCACCAGCCTGTTCCCCGGTCAGCTGAGGTTTGGGAACGCCTCGCTCCTGCTGAAGAACGTGCGCGTCGCGGACGAGGGAAGTTACTCGTGTTTCGTCAGAGTCGAGGCCTACAGCAGCGGAGCCATGCTAATGCAAGTCGCAGGTAATCAACCAATCAGAGAGCAGGACCGGCCATCACACAGGAAGTGGAGCACTCCTATGAAAAGGGAATGTTGGGAAGGCAGACATACAAACTTCATTAATTAATTGATTACATAGAGATAAATGTTAGTGTTGTCTTTAAGTTAAGCTCTGTCGACAGCATTTGTAGCGATTAAAATACTTTTGATAGTTTTTAAAGCAAAAATCCCACTTACAGTAACTCACTCCAGCTCATATTTTTTGTTAAAACATAACATGAATTATTCTGTAAAAACTTGTTTTGGTTACACTTTATTTTAAGGTGTCATTGTTACAGTGTTATTATATATTTAAGTGCTGAGTAATATTAAGCAACTACATGTACTTACTATAGGGTTAGGGTAGGACTAGGATTAGGGTTAGTTGCATGTAATTATGCATAATTTACTGTTATTACTATGATACATGTAACATATGTAACAAGGACACTGTAAAATAAAGTGTTACCCTTGTTTTCTTTTTAAATTATTTTGTTGGCAGGTTGTTATGTGTTATATACGTAATAAAAAGCCTAAATTAAATCTTTTTAATTCAATAATCATGTCTTCAGAAGACTTTGATTAATCCGCTTGTTTACTTGTGTTTTATGGACATTCAATGGAGAGAAATAAATAAATACAAAGTTCTTTGTTTGAGTTTCGAAGATGAACGACAGTCTTATGAGTTTGTAACAACATTGTGTGAGTAATTGATTCCTGAATTTATATTTCTGGCAGGGTTATTATATTTAGCTGAAACTAAAACTAAAGCCATAAAAAAAAAAAAAACACATTTATAAGATAACATATAAAACAAAACAAAACAAAAAAATCATTATTTTATTATCAGCATTTCTCATTTTCATTTAGTTTAACTTGATGTAATAAAATAACTAAAAATAAAATAAAAATCAATTAAAACTCAATTAAAACTTATAAAAATGACTATATATATATATATATATATATATAAAAAAAAAAATACATATCTATATATATATATATATATAAATTAAATTAATCAAACTCAAATTATACTAAAATAACACTGATTTGTGGTATTAACCTTTCAAAACATTTTCTCTGAGGGTTTTATTGAAAATCAAAACAGCACGCTAATTAAGACACCCCAAAAAAATCAAATGTGTGAATTAATGTGCAAAATAAATAAATAAAAAATCTAAAACTAGTTAACCTCACTAATTGAATGGTCGTTTGTTGGTGAATTGTTTTTTGCAAGTGCCTCATTTTCTTGAATAAACTGCGGGCCAAGTTAAACTAATTTTCTGTGATGATTGACATAATGCCACAGATGCCATCAATAGAGCCTAACTTGCACTGAACCCCATGCGTTACTTTAATCTAGAAAATCGACTGTCTGCAAAATCGATATAATCCATATCATCTATATGAGACTGGAGTCAGATATATGGAAGCTGAAATATCATTGCTGGTAGTGCTGAAGGCCTCAGTGAACGGATGCTAGATATCACTGCATTATTATGTACTGTATATGTACTTTATCGTAATGTGTGTTATTATGCACAGTACATCACTTATGGATATTGCAGGCATGTTGTGTGATTGATATCTATGCACATCTTGATTATTGGCTATAAAATGCTTAGTGCTTTTGCAAAGGCCCAATAAAGACCACAATCATTTATATGCGATTCTCACAATGACCCTGATCAATATACAGTCATATCGATTGTTAGGATTGCGTGTGATTGATGGTCCGCGTCCTGCAATCCCTGGAGAACGTGCTCAACTGTAGCCGCCTATATGTGTTATTATTTTTATGGCTGAGTGCACTCAGACTTACCGGGGTACGTCATTATTTATGATCTATAGATGGCATTTTCCCATTCTCCTCTCTCTTCCTCTCAGTGTCTCTCGCCGCTCTCTCTCCATGCATTGAATTAAGGAATATTAATGCTCTGAGACGCACCACTCCTGTCTGATTCTGTACGTCTAATGAAGATTAAACAAAAGCAATCCTGTCATTTTCAGTGCTGAACATTATAACCTTTACTGTTTATTAGCAGGATTATTTTGAGCTTGCATAAGGCTGCAACCGATTCTTCTTCAGGAGATTTTCAATTAGTACCACACAAATTTGTCATCTGTAATTATTATGGGTTTATATGACACATAGGGCCGAATCTTACACCCGGTGCAATGCAGAGCCAAGCGCGGCGCAAGTGTTTTTCGCTAGTTTCAGCCCGACGCAGTTTTCATTTTCACGTCCTGCGCCACGTTGTTTAAATGGTAAATGCATTTGCGCCCATCTGTGGCCCATGAGCTGCTGGTCTGAGAACCAGGTGTGTGTTCAGGTGTGTGTTCAGGTGCATTGTTGGAGCGTTGCTATTATGAGGAACTGAAATAGACTGAGCCGTTGACCAACTGAGACCTGGTCTAAAGTCAATGGCGTAATATTTTTTTTGGTTATTTAATGAGCCGTTATTAATGTGCGCCTATAGGCGGGTCCACAACACACTAAATATTTAAAATAAAAGGATTACAATGTAAAAGATTATTATTGTGTACATAAAGATGTGGTGAATATTTTACCTCGCGCACGAGCAGATCCGTTTGCGCTCTGGAGACGGCTTCGGTCTTTCCACTATCGTCATGTAAATAGCGAATCCGCCATGGCGCGAGCGCAACTGGCATTTAAAGGGAATGGGAGACGAGACTCTGATTGGTTTAACGCACGTAAATCCCAAAACACACCCATTACTCATTATGAGAATAGGGACGACCCTTTTAGACCAGCGCCGGGAGCGCCGACCATTTTCCCCGTCGTTAAAGCAACACCAAGTAAGTTTTGCTCTCGGGGTCCCCCTACAGTTGGGAAACAGTATTGTCTTCTACAATTGTCGTAAAATCTGTCATGGTTACACCAGGGGATACACGTGCATTTGTTGACAAGCCGATACCCCCGATCTCTGCAGAAGGAGTTCTCACGTCTTGGGCAGACTGCCTGCGTTGCGTGTGAAATGTCTTCATCCCAGGTACAGTGGCATATATTTCAGCATGTCATATGAATATAATTTCATGGGTTTTATTTTTTTTCAATCGCCAAAAGATTGCGTAGCTCGTTTACAAGCCAGCATCATTTAGGGCTGGTCCGAATACCATTTTTTGAGCTTCGAAGCTTCGGTAGTAATAATGAACATCGACTATTCGAAGCTTCGGAAAGAGGGTGCTGAACATATTCTTCTCTCTAATAAAGGCAGTATTCTCTATGTGTCTGTCTGTCCGTTTGCATTTTGATTATTTCGAGAACCGTTCATCCAGTCGACTTTACAAGGGAGTGCAGTGTCGCATTTGGTGCAATATAGATAGACACGCGAGAAGCGACACGTTCAGAATTAACTAATATTATCTAATATTTTTCTGACTAACAAGTTACTGACACAGTAAAGGGTAGATTTAAATAAAGAAAAACGAAATTTAAATAAAGAAAAACAAAATTTAAATAAAGAAAAAAACGAAATTTAAATAAAGAAAAACAAAATTTATTTAAATAAAGAAAAACTAAATTTATTTAAATAAATAAAAAATGAAATTTAAATAAAGAAAAAAACGAAATTTAAATAAAAAAGAAAAACTAAATTAAGTTAAATTAAAAACGAGATTAATTTAGATTGATAATAACGGGTAAAAAGCTTAATACATTTTGTTTCTATTATTCTATTTTCCACAATGTCAGAGCAACGCAGCTTAACCCAAAATACAAGCTCAGGCACGCACTTCTGTCCACACACACTCCGCTGTTCTCATGCACTTCTGTCCACACACACTCCGCTGTTCTGCACTTCTGTCCACACACACTCCGCTGTTCTGCACTTCTGTCCACACACACTCCGCTGTTCTCATGCACTTCTGTCCACACACACTCCGCTGTTCTGCACTTCTGTCCACACACACTCCGCTGTTCTCATGCACTTCTGTCCACACACACTCCGCTGTTCTGCACTTCTGTCCACACACACTCCGCTGTTCTCATGCACTTCTGTCCACACACACTCCGCTGTTCTGCACTTCTGTCCACACACACTCCGCTGTTCTCATGCACTTCTGTCCACACACACTCCGCTGTTCTGCACTTCTGTCCACACACACTCCGCTGTTCTCATGCACTTCTGTCCACACACACTCCGCTGTTCTGCACTTCTGTCCACACACACTCCGCTGTTCTCATGCACTTCTGTCCACACACACTCCGCTGTTCTCATGCACTTCTGTCCACACACACTCCGCTGTTCTGCACTTCTGTCCACACACACTCCGCTGTTCTCATGCACTTCTGTCCACACACACTCCGCTGTTCTGCACTTCTGTCCACACACACTCCGCTGTTCTCATGCACTTCTGTCCACACACACTCCGCTGTTCTGCACTTCTGTCCACACACACTCCGCTGTTCTCATGCTCTTCTGTCCACACACACTCCGCTGTTCTCATGCACTTCTGTCCACACACACTCCGCTGTTCTGCACTTCTGTCCACACACACTCCGCTGTTCTGCACTTCTGTCCACACACACTCCGCTGTTCTCATGCTCTTCTGTCCACACACACTCCGCTGTTCTGCACTTCTGTCCACACACACTCCGCTGTTCTGCACTTCTGTCCACACACACTCCGCTGTTCTCATGCTCTTCTGTCCACACACACTCCGCTGTTCTCATGCACTTCTGTCCACACACACTCCGCTGTTCTGCACTTCTGTCCACGCACACTCCGCTGTTCTCATGCACTTCTGTCCACACACACTCCGCTGTTCTCATGCTCTTCTGTCCACACACACTCCGCTGTTCTCATGCACTTCTGTCCACACACACTCCGCTGTTCTCATGCACTTCTGTCCACACACACTCCGCTGTTCTCATGCACTTCTGTCCACACACACTCCGCTGTTCTCATGCTCTTCTGTCCACACACACTCCGCTGTTCTGCACTTCTGTCCACACACACTCCGCTGTTCTCATGCACTTCTGTCCACACACACTCCGCTGTTCTCATGCACTTCTGTCCACACACACTCCGCTGTTCTGCACTTCTGTCCACACACACTCCGCTGTTCTCATGCTCTTCTGTCCACACACACTCCGCTGTTCTGCACTTCTGTCCACACACACTCCGCTGTTCTCATGCACTTCTGTCCACACACACTCCGCTGTTCTGCACTTCTGTCCACACACACTCCGCTGTTCTCATGCACTTCTGTCCACACACACTCCGCTGTTCTGCACTTCTGTCCACACACACTCCGCTGTTCTCATGCTCTTCTGTCCACACACACTCCGCTGTTCTCATGCACTTCTGTCCACACACACTCCGCTGTTCTCATGCACTTCTGTCCACACACACTCCGCTGTTCTGCACTTCTGTCCACACACACTCCGCTGTTCTGCACTTCTGTCCACACACACTCCGCTGTTCTCATGCTCTTCTGTCCACACACACTCCGCTGTTCTGCACTTCTGTCCACACACACTCCGCTGTTCTGCACTTCTGTCCACACACACTCCGCTGTTCTCATGCTCTTCTGTCCACACACACTCCGCTGTTCTGCACTTCTGTCCACGCACACTCCGCTGTTCTCATACACTTCTGTCCACACACACTCCGCTGTTCTCATGCACTTCTGTCCACACACACTCCGCTGTTCTCATGCTCTTCTGTCCACACACACTCCGCTGTTCTCATGCACTTCTGTCCACACACACTCCGCTGTTCTCATGCACTTCTGTCCACACACACTCCGCTGTTCTCATGCTCTTCTGTCCACACACACTCCGCTGTTCTGCACTTCTGTCCACACACACTCCGCTGTTCTGCACTTCTGTCCACACACACTCCGCTGTTCTCATGCTTTTCTGTCCACACACACTCCGCTGTTCTGCACTTCTGTCCACACACACTCCGCTGTTCTGCACTTCTGTCCACACACACTCCGCTGTTCTCATGCACTTCTGTCCACACACACTCCGCTGTTCTCATGCTCTTCTGTCCACACACACTCCGCTGTTCTGCACTTCTGTCCACACACACTCCGCTGTTCTCATGCACTTCTGTCCACGCACACTCCGCTGTTCTCATACACTTCTGTCCACACACACTCCGCTGTTCTCATGCACTTCTGTCCACACACACTCCGCTGTTCTCATGCTCTTCTGTCCACACACACTCCGCTGTTCTCATGCACTTCTGTCCACACACACTCCGCTGTTCTCATGCACTTCTGTCCACACACACTCCGCTGTTCTCATGCTCTTCTGTCCACACACACTCCGCTGTTCTGCACTTCTGTCCACACACACTCCGCTGTTCTGCACTTCTGTCCACACACACTCCGCTGTTCTGCACTTCTGTCCACACACACTCCGCTGTTCTGCACTTCTGTCCACACACACTCCGCTGTTCTCATGCTCTTCTGTCCACACACACTCCGCTGTTCTCATGCACTTCTGTCCACACACACTCCGCTGTTCTCATGCACTTCTGTCCACACACACTCCGCTGTTCTCATGCTCTTCTGTCCACACACACTCCGCTGTTCTGCACTTCTGTCCACACACACTCCGCTGTTCTGCACTTCTGTCCACACACACTCCGCTGTTCTGCACTTCTGTCCACACACACTCCGCTGTTCTCATGCACTTCTGTCCACACACACTCCGCTGTTCTCATGCTCTTCTGTCCACACACACTCCGCTGTGCTGCACTTCTGTCCACACACACTCCGCTGTTCTCATGCACTTCTGTCCACACACACTCCGCTGTTCTCATGCTCTTCTGTCCACACACACTCCGCTGTTCTGCACTTCTGTCCACACACACTCCGCTGTTCTGCACTTCTGTCCACACACACTCCGCTGTTCTCATGCTCTTCTGTCCACACACACTCCGCTGTTCTCATGCACTTCTGTCCACACATACTCCGCTGTTCTCATGCTCTTCTGTCCACACACACTCCGCTGTTCTCATGCTCTTCTGTCCACACACACTCCGCTGTTCTCATGCTCTTCTGTCCACACACACTCCGCTGTTCTGCACTTCTGTCCACACACACTCCGCTGTTCTCATGCTCTTCTGTCCACACACACTCCGCTGTTCTCATGCTCTTCTGTCCACACACACTCCGCTGTTCTCATGCTCTTCTGTCCACACACACTCCGCTGTTCTCATGCACTTCTGTCCACACACACTCCGCTGTTCTCATGCACTTCTGTCCACACATACTCCGCTGTTCTCATGCTCTTCTGTCCACACACACTCCGCTGTTCTCATGCTCTTCTGTCCACACACACTCCGCTGTTCTCATGCTCTTCTGTCCACACACACTCCGCTGTTCTCATGCTCTTCTGTCCACACACACTCCGCTGTTCTGCTCTAGCCAGAGAACACTCCCGTTGCAGGAACACTTTAGTAGGCCAAGAAGAAGCAAATATATTTATTAAGTATAACAAGGTTGGGTTCCTTCAACTGTCCATCCTATTAAAAATGGCTAGGCTATATAAGATAATTGTAAAAAAAGAGTATTGTATTTCGTCAGATTTTATAGTGTTGAATATATTCAAGCGCGAGGGGGATGCCAGGTGTGCAAAAAAAAAAAAAAATTGCTTGCTTGCAAGAATGTAGCCCCTACCAAACTTGTACACGCTGTTTAGACATAGGCTTACTTCTGATTTTTTTTGTCCGTTGCTGATTTGGCCATGACAAAAACATACGCACGAAAGCCGGAAAACAAACGCTGGTTGGCCTCTCACATCCAAATTTGAGGAAGTGGTGGGGGAAGTGATCGTAAAGCAGTCGAATTTTGTAGTTCTTTTTGTGCTCGGGTTACTACCCGAACCCCGAAGTTACATAGTGCCAGTAAAAGTGATACAAACCCCGTCAGGCTATGGCAGACGTGTCATTCAACCCATTGTAAGTCGATGTACCAGGGTCTTGGAAATATATTATGAAGGTTGAAAAAATACATAAACTAGCAAAAGTGTATTCGGACGCACTAAGTGCACTTGTGCTCTGCGCTTTAGACCATGAGCTTAGATTGCTAAAATAGGGCTCTTAAAGGCTTAGCTGATCACAAATGATCATTAACACAGGGGTTTTCAGCCTTTTTGGGGCCTTATAGAGCAGAAAATGTTCCAAAGACCCCCTTTTTAATTATAACAGTGATTAAACCCAAAGTTAATGTGGGTGGGAGTAATGAACTCAATAGCTTATGTTTGTTTTATTGGCGCAAATGGTGCCAATCTGTAAATATGCACTTTTCAATAAAACCAACATGATGCGCTGCCGTCTCTGTCTCCGTGAACTTCTTTCTGGAGCGCGTCACAAAAATGAACCAAAACACAGCAAATACTTACAGAACAGACATGAGAAATATGTCTATAAAAACCTGTAAGTGTCTACTTTTTGCTTATTTGATGTTAAATGCATTATATAAGTCACTTTGGAATAAACGTTGCAGCACATTTTAAGCGCTGACCTAACAACAAACACAGTGAAACAAGGAACCAATCAAAACGTGACACATAAGACAAAGAACCAATGATAACATAACACATGAAGAAGTTATCCAATCAGGACCTGACACATAGAAGAGGAGCAGGATCACATGAGGAAAAGGGAATCACATGACAGGAACATGAAACACGGCTAAGGCAAATTACAAAATAAAAGACATGAAAACATGAAAGTGCAAACAAACTAAAAACAGACGTGACATTTCCATTGTATAGATGAAAACACTTTCTCAGAATCTTCTTTTATGCTCCATACAAAATAAACATAGTAAATGATAACAGTGTGAGTGAATATCCCTTTAACATGTAGGGAACTTTGCCAACAATAATCCTACACAAACAAATGGATAATGTATTTATACTGCAATGCATGCTGGAACAGAAACTTTGTTCAGACCAGGGCTGCGTCCCAGTCCAAAATCGTCATGCCCTTCATTCGCTAACTTCCCTCCGTCTCGTTCACTCGGATGAACGTCATTGCTTACGGTGCATGAGCGCCCACTACTGGCGGAAACTGCAGTGGGCTGAACTGGAACGTCCTAAGCCTTTGATCACTTGGAATCAGCTGTGGAGTTGATTTATTATTAAAAACAAATGTTTTCCCTTTAAGAATTTGTTTAATTCAGCATCCAAATGTATATGGGTGTGTTTGGGTTGTTTTAAATAAAAAAAAATATATAATTAATATATCATAGAGTTGGTTGTTGTGGTGGTGATTAGACGAGATCTGTGGTGACGTCACAATCGTACTGCATTGTGGGACATATAGATGCTTGAAGTGTACATATGAAGTAGACTCGAGTGAACGAGGGTCTGTCCATATAAACTTCCCTCGTCCACTTCACGAAGTGGAACGCACTTCAAAATGGCGGCGGGGATTCCCCCGAGGGGAAGTGCTCAGGGAAGTTCGCAAGTGCGTGTCTAAAAGTGGACTGGAACGCAGCCCAGTTAGAGAAATACTGAATGTCTACCATGAGTTTTGAATAGTGCATCACTTTATATGTTATAATATGTTCACTAGTGACTGCCGTGTCAATGCATGAGAAAAATATAGAGCATTATGTCTTTGAAAATAATTGAAAACAAATTTTGTAATCTTTTAATATTGTAATGCAAAGGCCTGTCATGATCATGAATTGTGTGCAGATAATAACTGAGGCGTATATAATATATATAAAAAAGAATTAAATGAAAGATTGAGGTAATTATAAAAATTGAAATAAAATAGACCCATATGATTTACTTTCTGAGAATATATAATTTGAATGTGGGATTGTGATTGAAATTGAAACTCCACAATTACTGCGATCGTCTCAAATAATTGCGATTAGAACGAATGACCACGATATGATGATTAGTTAATAATTGTGACAGTAATGTATATTATATTATACGTTATTGTATATTTTTTTTTTATATTCAATATTTATTTATTTTTTATTTGAAAAGGGACGACCATGTACAATTTTTAACATAATTGTTTCCACTGAATGCATTGCACCGGATTTGACCTCAGTCCCTTGACAGGTCACCACCAACAAACATCCTTTAATAATATAAACTTTTTTTGAATTTGCACTTGCAGTAGTTTGAAGAGAAACAGCAAAATATGTATAATCTTCAGTCGGACGGTCAGCAGAAAGCGGTTCCAGCATCACTGCCATCGGCGACCCCACCGCCGTCTGATAGCTTTCTCTCCCATCGTCCCAACGCACAACTTTTTTGTTTGTCGAATTATGATTGGCTCTGGGAGTAAGGCTTCCTCCGTGAAGCTGCTCAAGGGACGGTAGTGCAATCATTTCTTCATCTGCCAACGAGTACTAACCCCCAACAAAAACACTTTACGAGCGGCCGATTTCCCAGAAGCGCTGTGGTTTCACTTCCCTGTTGAGGGAGACAGGCTTCTCTCGCAGATGAGCGTGTGTTTCTGTCTGATGTTGAGCCATGTGTGTTTTATGCTAAGCTCCTAGAATGTAATTAACAATTTAATGGAAATCATGTCAAGCCGGTCCCAAGGTGTAAAGCAGCGGTAGATCGCTCGGCTAAATGCTGAGATCGTCAGCGTTCTCTCGCTGCTTTACTGTACGTCATCACGCTGCAAACTCACCGTTCTGACACTGAAATAAGGCAATCGCGTGATTCCTGCAAAGCCCAGGAGTTTCTAGAAATGTATTTTTGTCTTCAGAAAAGTTAGATAGTATTTTAATTTCATCCATCCCCATGTAATGCCTGATACAGTGATGTTTTCAGGGGTAACCACTGCATTTCTGCTGTTCCATAAGCAGCCGTCAGAGAGTGAACTCGCATTTTCATTCAGACACTTTTGTTCAGGTCAATGTAAAAATGTTTTTAATAGTTTTAGTTAATGGATTAGTTCTCTTCAGAATTAAAATTTCCTGATAATGTTCTCTCTCCCACGTCATCCAAGATGTTCATGTCTTTCTTTCTTCAGTGGAAAAGAACTGAAGGTTTTTGAGGAAAACATTCCAGGATGTTTCTCCATATAGTGTCTTCAATGGAGTCCAACGGGTCGAAGGTCCAGATGTGAGTTTCAGTGCAGCTTCAAAGTCTCGACACGATCCAGCCGAGGAATAAGAGTCTCATCTAGACAAACCGGCGGACATTTATAACAAAATACACATTTATATACTTTTTAACCACAAATGCTGGTCTTGCACTAGCTGTGATGCGACACACATTATGTAATCACGTTGAAAGGTCAAGTGTGACGTAGGCGGAAGAACAGACCCAGTGTTTACAAAGCGAACGTGCAAAGACTAAGTCAAACGCCATTTACAAAAAAAATAAATTAATAAAATGTAAAACAACGATGTTGGATGATTTTGAGTAGAAAATGACCTGCCCTAATTTTAATGCCTACCTTTTGCCTGACCTTTCCAACGTGATTATGTAATGCGTGAAGTCGTGGACGTGCAAGACGAGCATTTGTGGTAAAAAGTATATAAATGTTTATTTAGTTCTAAAATGTCCGCTGGTTTGTCTAGATGAGACTCTTATTCCTCGGCTGGATTGTGTCGAGACTTTGAAGCTGCACTGAAACTCACATCTGGACCTTCGACCCTGTTGGGCCCATTGAAGACACTATATGGAGAAAAATCCTTTTTCCTTTTCCTTCATTTCTTTTCGACTGAAGAAAGACAGACATGAACGTCTTGGATGACGTGGGGGAGAGTAAATTATCAGGAAATTTTTATTATGAAATTAACTACTCCTTTAATGATAATAACCCTGCTCCAGACCACTGGTCCAGACTTTTGTCTGTTTACATGACACCGCTTTCAACTAAAAGCGTAAAACTTTTTATGCGTTTTGGCCGTTTATTTACACGACAACGGTATTTTTGGTGCCTGAAAACGCAAAGTTTTGAAAACGGGTTTTAAAGTGCACGTTTTTGAAAACCGTCTCCGTGTAAACAACAAAAACGTGAATCTCTGAAGACGATGACGTCATGCTCATGCAGATTACGTGTTCAGTCTATAGTGTTTCATCGCCATCTACTGGCCTGGCAGCAGAATACAGCGTTTTTAGTCGTTTATGCGGATCCGTGTGAATGAGGATCGTTTTGACAATGGTGTAGTCTGTACACGGAAAACACAAAGGACAAACGTCTCCGTTTTAGGCATATCGTTGTCGTGTAAACGTACCCTTATACACACTAACTCGCTCTCTCTCTCTCTCCAGCGCCGTTCTCCAAACCCCTGGTCACCTGGGGCAGCGAGTCCCACCTGAAGCCCGGGGACGCGGTGGCCCTCACCTGTGTGGCGTACGGGGGGTATCCCGAGGCGGAGGTGCTCTGGCAGGACGGCGCGGGACAAAACCTCACGGACAACGTTACCGTCTCGCAAGTAGCGAACGAGGAGGGTTTGTTCAGTGTGAAGAGCGTCCTGACCGTCATTCTGGAGCCCGACAGCACTTACAACTGCAGACTGACCAATCCACTGCTGGGAGACGAAGCACACGCATCGGTCACCATCACAGGTGAGTCGACGAGGTCATGTATCACCAAACCAAAAGGTCATCTTCACAAGCTTCCACACGCATCTGTTGAGTCGCTGAAGATGTCATGTATAACCAAACCAAAAGGTCATTTTTTTGTCGACTTCCCAAACCTCCACAAAAATGTATCATCTGTAATCATTATATTCTTTTATAAAACGGTTAGTTCCAGTCCTTGATTCTGATTGGTCAATAGAAGTGCTTTATGCACGATAAAACACGGCTATGACCGCTTCACGCTACGCTTCTATGTATCACTACACAACACCCCTAGCAACCACTCTTAGCAACGTAAACATATTTTTGTTCTCATTGATATTGTTCTTTGAAGCTTATACGCTGATTTCACGCAGCCGTTATTTTGAAATCGAAAGCGAGGCTCCGGTGGGAAGAAAACCGGAAGTGTCGCCTTTAATCACAGGAGAGTCGTGAATGCGATGGCGTATTGTTGTGTTTAATGATGTTGTGTCAATTCTAAAACTGTACATACATTTCTTTCATACTTTAGACTATATACAGTGAAATTCATTTATAAATAAAATATTTTTTTTATATAATTCAGAAAGTAAAAAAAGAAGCAGGAATGAACTATACACATATCCTATATTGGATATTAACATCCAAAAGTGTAAATCGCGGCAGCAGCTTCAGGTTGGTAGTCCAAAGGCATTGTTGTTTATCTTTACTTCCGGGGTTTTTCCCACCGGAGCCTCACTTTCGATTTCAAAATGGCGGCTGCGTGAAATCAGCGTATAGAGTTTGTGAGAGATCGAGAAAGTGAAGCGAGTGCACCGGCATTTAGATATAGCATTTTCCTTCAGGCCAGTCCTATATTCGTAATAAAAAATATTTTTGAATGTCTGCTTCGATATCTTGTCCTGTTATCCTTTTAACAGTTCAGGGGTTTTCCCGTGCTCCGACACGCTAGCCATTTCATTCACAAGTTTCAGTTCTTTCAATATAAAAGTCTTCTCTCCTGACTGACTCATAAAGACGGTCTTTGCTGCCATCTAATGGAGAAATGTAACTTCTGCTGCTGTTCATGGTCAGGGACTATGTTTTCCAGCGGAAGGAAGGTTTTTTAGTGATTTTACTTCATGAAAGTTGCATAGATACATATTTTCCGGCTTTAATATTTGTATTGTGTGGTAACCGTTTTATAAAAGCAATAAGGTACTCGAGGCTAGCGCTGTATCATGAATAAGTCTTGGCTGAAGGGGTTTGCAGGGGTTCAGCCTTTCAGCCATGGCTTATTCATCGCGATACAGCACTAGCCTCGAGTACCTTATTGCTTACTTATATGGTTTTGTACAATACCTAAAGGGATTGTTCACACAGAATGTGGATTATTTACTTGTCCTCATGTCGTTGTATGACTATGAAAACATCTCACCTTCATAACTTCTGTTATTTAGTAGAATGGTGTATCCATTTGGAAAAGTTATTCTCACACAAATCTATCATAATGCTTTAGAAGACTTGGCATATAGTGTTTAAACTGCTGTTTTAAGTTCCTCACTAATGAAAAGTACACCTTGGACATTTTGCTAAATATCTTCTTTTTTGTTCCATGCAAAGGTAAAGGTCACACTCACATAGGTCAAGCTGTCATTTGGGTGGACTGTCCCTTTAAAATCCAATGGACCGCTCGCTACCAAATCCATGGCGAGAAAATAATAAATCGGTCAATTATGGTGGGATAGGCATCACCGTCAGTTTGCTCCCTTTCCTAAATGAGAAAGTGGATGATTATTTCACTGTTTACTTCTTTGAAACAGGAATGTTTTTTTATGCTGATAGGTAAAGTCAGTTAGGAAGACCTTACAGCATTGCACTGCATGTGAGCCTGTGTCTGTTAAGCAATCTCAGAAGATATTTCATGTAGGGTTATGAGGAAGGACCAGGTTTTCGATGATATTGAGTGATGCTGATGAATGAAGGTCAGAATCTGTGAATTGTGCGTTAATCTCAGCAGCTGCGAGCGAAACGGCTGTACGTGGATCATCCTGACTACAATAGCCTTACAACTTGTTAGTAAACAAGTGTCAGAATCCGCGCGCGCGCCGAGTGATCATGCCGACCTTGTTTGATATGAAAAGCATTTGCATTTGTTTACAACAGCTGATGTATGCTCAACAACTTTGATAATTAATATTGACCTAGCCGAGATGGATGCCGGTTTGCCTGGTTGTTTTTCTATTGCAAACAGAATTTGCTTTGAAACAAAATGCTCCACATTTAGATATGGTCAGATTTTAATTGCATTGATAATAGAAGCATTGATGAATTTCTGGAGTAATGGCAACTATATGCAACCATTATAAGTTACTTTACAAGGCATAATTTACACTTTATTTTACGGTGTTATTGTTACAGTGTAATTATATATTTAAGTACTGAGTAATATTAAGCAACTACATGTACTTACTATATGGTTAGTGTAGGATTAGGGTTTGGTTGAGGGTTAGTTGCATGTAATTATGCATAATTTACTGTTATTACTATGGTAAGTACATGTAACATGTAACAAGGACACTGTAAAATAAAGTGTTACCAAATATTCTATGATGCATTCTATTAAAAGTCTTTACGTAAATTGTTACAGTTTATTTTAACGCAATTGGTATGTTAAAAGTTTTGAAAACATGCTTTTCAGTGACATTAGTGACACAGAAATTAAACTTAAAAGTACACATTGAATTATTCCATTATTTAATAGTGCATAGTGAAACTGTACTGTTGTGCGAAGGCTGAGCTACCATATCCAGTCATTTGTGGAAAAAAAGTTCCTGAATAGGGAAATAAATCCATTGTATTTTAGTCAGAGCTCAGAATGTCTTTCTAAGTGAGACATTTAGGGCTTCTATCACTGAAGAGAGGAAGATCTGTTTAGTATTCAAAGAGCCTTTCTGCGGAAGAGCATGCTGAGGACAAGACCAGTTAAAATGTCACACTTCTCTCCAAATTCCCAATGAAAAATTACAAAGTAATGCAGACGTGCCCCAAAATGAATGAGAATGATAGAAAAAAGAGGAGTGGAAAAAGATGTCCATCAAAAACTCTGTCAAGGTTCAGAAAGAGAAAATGAACTGCAGGAGGAATCGGTCTGACCGAGAGCCATTGAACGAGGTCAGAGAAAACTTCATCTCCATCTCAATTAGCCACAATGTAATTCATCAATTAGCTTCTGTCAGTCCACTTAAACTGCTTGTTTTTTTGGAGATTTTATGGAGATGTTTATTCATTGCAGAAATTATATACTCTATATGTGCAAATGTGAAAATGTAGAAAAAAAAAATGTAAATAAAAAAAAATCTTAAAAATTGTATACAATTGTATATATACATTGTGTATATATATATATATATATATATATATATATATATATATATATATATATATATATATTTTTTTTTTTTTATATAAAAATGTAAAAATGAAGAAAAAAATGTAAATAAAGAACATTATTTTTTTTTAAATAAAATGATGTATATAGTATTATAATATATAGTACAAATGTAAACAGAAAAATGCTAATTTATATATATATATATATATATATATATATATATATATATATATATATATATATATATATATATATATTAATGTATATAGCATTGGCGCTTGCAAAACCAAGGTCATGGGTTCGATTCCCAGGGAAAGCAAGAACTGATAAGAATGTAAGATGTGTACCTTGAAATGCAATGTAAGTCGCTTTGGATAAAAGCGTCTGCCACAATACATAATATATAGCATATTATGTATTTAGCATTTTTCTGTTTACGTTTTTATTAAAACAAATTGAAAATAAAAATATTTTTTATAAAATTATTGCAGAATCATTTTAATTTTACATCATGACAATTCCTCCTCTGACTTTCCGCCCCCACTGATGGATAGACTCAAAATCTGTTTGTCAGGGCCAGCAGTCCAATCCCTTGCAACAGTTAGTTACTCGTGCCGTAGAACGTTGTATCAGGGCATAAAAAAAAACTCCACTGGACTCCAATGTCGAAGGATAACAAAAATGACCGTTTATTCAGGTCCCACAGTGAAATCTTCTTACAGGAGTAATAAAATAAATGTTTCTTAAACCAAAACTAATGCTGTCTGATATTTCTAAGACAATGTAACGTCCATAGGCTACGGTAAGAAAACTATATCGCTCAGGTCCTAGTTCACAGCTGGCTCCGAGCGTCCAAAGTCAGTTATGACGCTTCAACAGTATTGCGGGAAACCCAGCACAATTCTCTTAAAGGGGCGGTAGCCCTAAATTCAACCTAAACCCTGAGCTAAATAGAAAATGGTTTTCATTGTTTCCAAATCACAAAAACAGCATTTATAATTCAAATTATATCAATGATCGTTTTCTGTAAATCTCCTTAACATTACTAAGAAACATAACTGAGAAATAATAATCTTTTAATAAAGTTATGTCCGATTACTATTAGCAATAAGCTATTAATGTAGTAATATGACCCTTATAAATCAAATATAAGGTTATTCCATATCCCAAATAATATGTACAGTGTTTTGGCTCCTATACTGTTTTTAATCATAATTAATCTGATCTTAAGTTTTTTGTTGATATATGATGCAGTGATTAACTAGAAATATTAAAAACGGCAGACCTCTGACCAATACTAAGAGTTGATAACAGACGGCAATCGCATCATTTTCTACATCATCGACTGCACTGCAATTATGAAAGAGTGCAGATACAGTAAGAGCGCAGATACAGTAAGAGAGCAGATACAGTAAGAGCGCAGATACAGTAAGAGCGCAGAAACAGCAAGAGCGCAGATACAGTAAGAGCGCAGATACAGTAAAAGCTCAGATACAGTAAGAGAGCAGTTACATTAAGAGCGCAGATACAGATACAGTAAGAGAGCAGATACAGTAAGAGCGCAGATAGAGCAGATACAGTAAGAGAGCAGGCGCAGATAGAGCAGATACAGTAAGAGAGCAGATACATTAAGAGCGCAGATACAGATACAGTAAGAGAGCAGATACAGTAAGAGCGCAGATAGAGCAGATACAGTAAGAGCGCAGATCCAGTAAGAGCGCAGATAGAGCAGATACAGTAAGAGAGCAGATACAGTAAGAGCGCAGATACAGTAAGAGTGCAGATACAGTAAGAGCGCAGATAGAGCAGATACAGTAAGAGCGCAGATAGAGCAGATACAGTAAGAGTGCAGATACAGTAAGAGCGCAGATAGAGCAGATACAGTAAGAGAGCAGATCCAGTAGGAGCGCAGATAGATCAGATAAAGTAAGAGAGCAGATACAGTAAGAGTGCAGATACAGTAAGAGTGCAGATACAGTAAGAGCGCAGATAGAGCAGATACAGTAAGAGAGCAGATACAGTAAGAGCGCAGATAGAGCAGATACAGTAAGAGTGCAGATACAGTAAGAGCGCAGATAGAGCAGATACAGTAAGAGCGCAGATACAGTAAGAGCGCAGATAAAGCAGATACAGTAAGAGAGCAGATACAGTAAGAGCGCAGATACAGTAAGAGCGCAGATAGAGCAGATACAGTAAGAGCGCAGATACAGTAAGAGCGCAGATAAAGCAGATACAGTAAGCGAGCAGATACAGTAAGAGTGCAGATACAGTAAGAGTGCAGATACAGTAAGAGCGCAGATAGAGCAGATACAGTAAGAGCGCAGATACAGTAAGAGCGCAGATAGAGCAGATACAGTAAGAGAGCAGATACAGTAAGAGTGCAGATACAGTAAGAGTGCAGATATAGTAAGAGCGCAGATAGAGCAGATACAGTAAGAGCGCAGATGGAGCAGATACAGTAAGAGCGCAGATAGAGCAGATACAGTAACAGCGCAGATACAGTAAGAGCGCAGATAGAGCAGATACAGTAAGAGAGCAGATACAGTAAGAGTGCAGATACAGTAAGAGCGCAGATAGAGCAGATACAGTAAGAGCGCAGATAGAGCAGATACAGCAAGAGCGCAGATACAGTAAGAGCGCAGATACAGTAAGAGAGCAGATACAGTAAGAGCGCAGATACAGTAAGAGCGCAGATACAGTAAGAGCACAGATAGAGCAGATACAGTAAGAGAGCAGATACAGTAAGAGTGCAGATACAGTAAGAGCGCAGATAGAGCAGATACAGTAAGAGAGCAGATACAGCAAGAGCGCAGATACAGTAAGAGCAGATACAGTAAGAGCGCAGATACAGTAAGAGCGCAGATAGAGCAGATACAGTAAGTGAGCAGATACAGTAAGAGTACAGATACAGTAAGAGCGCAGATACAGTAAGAGAGCAGATACAGTAAGTGAGCAGATCCAGTAAGAGCGCAGATACAGATACAGTAAGAGAGCAGATACAGCAAGAGCGCAGATACAGTAAGAGCGCAGATACAGTAAGAGCGCAGATACAGTAAGAGAGCAGATACAGCAAGAACGCAGATACAGTAAGAGCGCAGATACAGTAAGAGAGCAGATACAGTAAGAGCGCAGATACAGTAAGAGAGCAGATACAGCAAGAGCGCAGATACAGTAAGAGAGCAGATACAGCAAAAGCGCAGATACAGTAAGAGCGCAGATACAGTAAGAGAGCAGATACAGTAAGTGAGCAGATACAGTAAGAGCACAGATACAGATACAGTAAGAGAGCAGATACAGCAAGAGCGCAGATACAGCAAGAGAGCAGATACAGTAAGAGTGCAGATACAGTAAGAGAGCAGATACAGCAAGAGCGCAGATACAGTAAGAGCGCAGATACAGTAAGAGCGCAGATACAGTAAGAGTGCAGATACAGCAAGAGCGCAGATACAGTAAGAGCGCAGATACAGCAAGAGAGCAGATACAGTAAGAGCGCAGATACAGTAAGAGAGCAGATACAGTAAGAGCGCAGATACAGTAAGAGCGCAGATACAGTAAGAGTGCAGATACAGTAAGAGCGCAGATACAGCAAGAGAGCAGATACAGTAAGAGAGCAGATACAGTAAGAGCGCAGATACAGTAAGAGCGCAGATAGAGCAGATACAGTAAGAGAGCAGATACAGTAAGTGAGCAGATACAGTAAGAGTACAGATACAGTAAGAGAGCAGATACAGTAAGAGAGCAGATACAGTAAGTGAGCAGATCCAGTAAGAGCGCAGATACAGATAAAGATACAGTAAGAGAGCAGATACAGCAAGAGCGCAGATACAGTAAGAACGCAGATACAGTAAGAGCGCAGATACAGTAAGAGAGCAGATACAGCAAGAACGCAGATACAGTAAGAGCGCAGATACAGTAAGAGAGCAGATACAGTAAGAGCGCAGATACAGTAAGAGAGCAGATACAGCAAGAGCGCAGATACAGTAAGAGAGCAGATACAGCAAAAGCGCAGATACAGTAAGAGCGCAGATACAGTAAGAGAGCAGATACAGTAAGTGAGCAGATACAGTAAGAGCGCAGATACAGATACAGATACAGTAAGAGAGCAGATACAGCAAGAGCGCAGATACAGCAAGAGAGCAGATACAGTAAGAGCGCAGATACAGTAAGAGAGCAGATAAAGCAAGAGCGCAGATACAGTAAGAGCGCAGATACAGTAAGAGCGCAGATACAGTAAGAGTGCAGATACAGCAAGAGCGCAGATACAGTAAGAGCGCAGATACAGCAAGAGAGCAGATACAGTAAGAGCGCAGATACAGTAAGAGCGCAGATACAGTAAGAGTGCAGATACAGCAAGAGCGCAGATACAGTAAGAGCGCAGATACAGTAAGAGCGCAGATACAGCAAGAGAGCAGATACAGTAAGAGCGCAGATACAGCAAGAGAGCAGATACAGTAAGAGAGCAGATACAGTAAGAGCGCAGATACAGTAAGAGCGCAGATACAGTAAGAGAGCAGATACAGCAAGAACGCAGATACAGTAAGAGCGCAGATACAGTAAGAGAGCAGATACAGTAAGAGCGCAGATACAGTAAGAGAGCAGATACAGCAAGAGCGCAGATACAGTAAGAGAGCAGATACAGCAAAAGCGCAGATACAGTAAGAGCGCAGATACAGTAAGAGAGCAGATACAGTAAGAGCGCAGATACAGTAAGAGCGCAGATACAGTAAGAGTGCAGATACAGTAAGAGCGCAGATACAGCAAGAGCGCAGATACAGCAAGAGAGCAGATACAGTAAGAGCGCAGATACAGTAAGAGAGCAGATACAGCAAGAGCGCAGATACAGTAAGAGCGCAGATACAGTAAGAGTGCAGATACAGATACAGTAAGAGAGCAGATACAGTAAGAGCGCAGATAGAGCAGATACAGCAAGAGCGCAGATACAGTAAGAGCGCAGATACAGTAAGAGCGCAGATACAGTAAGAGAGCAGATACAGTAAGAGCGCAGATACAGTAAGAGAGCAGATACAGATACAGTAAGAGAGCAGATACAGTAAGAGCGCAGATAGAGCAGATACAGTAAGAGTGCAGATACAGTAAGAGCGCAGATAGAGCAGATACAGTAAGAGCACAGATACAGTAAGAGAGCAGATACAGTAATAGCGCAGGTACAGTAAGAGCGCAGATACAGCAAGAGAGCAGATACAGTAAGAGCGCAGATAGAGCAGATACAGTAAGAGTGCAGATACAGTAAGAGCGCAGATAGAGCAGATACAGTAAGAGCACAGATACAGTAAGAGCGCAGATACAGTAAGAGCGCAGATAGAGCAGATACAGTAAGAGCACAGGTACAGCAAGAGAGCAGATACAGTAAGAGAGCAGATACAGTAAGAGCGCAGATACAGTAAGAGCGCAGATACAGTAAGAGCACAGATAGAGCAGATACAGTAAGAGAGCAGATACAGTAAGAGTGCAGATACAGTAAGAGCGCAGATAGAGCAGATACAGTAAGAGAGCAGATACAGCAAGAGCGCAGATACAGTAAGAGCAGATACAGTAAGAGCGCAGATACAGTAAGAGCGCAGATAGAGCAGATACAGTAAGTGAGCAGATACAGTAAGAGTACAGATACAGTAAGAGCGCAGATACAGTAAGAGAGCAGATACAGTAAGTGAGCAGATCCAGTAAGAGCGCAGATACAGATACAGTAAGAGAGCAGATACAGCAAGAGCGCAGATACAGTAAGAGCGCAGATACAGTAAGAGCGCAGATACAGTAAGAGAGCAGATACAGCAAGAACGCAGATACAGTAAGAGCGCAGATACAGTAAGAGAGCAGATACAGTAAGAGCGCAGATACAGTAAGAGAGCAGATACAGCAAGAGCGCAGATACAGTAAGAGAGCAGATACAGCAAAAGCGCAGATACAGTAAGAGCGCAGATACAGTAAGAGAGCAGATACAGTAAGTGAGCAGATACAGTAAGAGCACAGATACAGATACAGTAAGAGAGCAGATACAGCAAGAGCGCAGATACAGCAAGAGAGCAGATACAGTAAGAGTGCAGATACAGTAAGAGAGCAGATACAGCAAGAGCGCAGATACAGTAAGAGCGCAGATACAGTAAGAGCGCAGATACAGTAAGAGTGCAGATACAGCAAGAGCGCAGATACAGTAAGAGCGCAGATACAGCAAGAGAGCAGATACAGTAAGAGCGCAGATACAGTAAGAGAGCAGATACAGTAAGAGCGCAGATACAGTAAGAGCGCAGATACAGTAAGAGTGCAGATACAGTAAGAGCGCAGATACAGCAAGAGAGCAGATACAGTAAGAGAGCAGATACAGTAAGAGCGCAGATACAGTAAGAGCGCAGATAGAGCAGATACAGTAAGAGAGCAGATACAGTAAGTGAGCAGATACAGTAAGAGTACAGATACAGTAAGAGAGCAGATACAGTAAGAGAGCAGATACAGTAAGTGAGCAGATCCAGTAAGAGCGCAGATACAGATACAGATACAGTAAGAGAGCAGATACAGCAAGAGCGCAGATACAGTAAGAGCGCAGATACAGTAAGAGCGCAGATACAGTAAGAGAGCAGATACAGCAAGAACGCAGATACAGTAAGAGCGCAGATACAGTAAGAGAGCAGATACAGTAAGAGCGCAGATACAGTAAGAGAGCAGATACAGCAAGAGCGCAGATACAGTAAGAGAGCAGATACAGCAAAAGCGCAGATACAGTAAGAGCGCAGATACAGTAAGAGAGCAGATACAGTAAGTGAGCAGATACAGTAAGAGCGCAGATACAGATACAGATACAGTAAGAGAGCAGATACAGCAAGAGCGCAGATACAGCAAGAGAGCAGATACAGTAAGAGCGCAGATACAGTAAGAGAGCAGATACAGCAAGAGCGCAGATACAGTAAGAGCGCAGATACAGTAAGAGCGCAGATACAGTAAGAGTGCAGATACAGCAAGAGCGCAGATACAGTAAGAGCGCAGATACAGCAAGAGAGCAGATACAGTAAGAGCGCAGATACAGTAAGAGCGCAGATACAGTAAGAGTGCAGATACAGCAAGAGCGCAGATACAGTAAGAGCGCAGATACAGTAAGAGCGCAGATACAGCAAGAGAGCAGATACAGTAAGAGCGCAGATACAGCAAGAGAGCAGATACAGTAAGAGAGCAGATACAGTAAGAGCGCAGATACAGTAAGAGCGCAGATACAGTAAGAGAGCAGATACAGCAAGAACGCAGATACAGTAAGAGCGCAGATACAGTAAGAGAGCAGATACAGTAAGAGCGCAGATACAGTAAGAGAGCAGATACAGCAAGAGCGCAGATACAGTAAGAGAGCAGATACAGCAAAAGCGCAGATACAGTAAGAGCGCAGATACAGTAAGAGAGCAGATACAGTAAGAGCGCAGATACAGTAAGAGCGCAGATACAGTAAGAGTGCAGATACAGTAAGAGCGCAGATACAGCAAGAGCGCAGATACAGCAAGAGAGCAGATACAGTAAGAGCGCAGATACAGTAAGAGAGCAGATACAGCAAGAGCGCAGATACAGTAAGAGCGCAGATACAGTAAGAGTGCAGATACAGTAAGAGCACAGATACAGCAAGAGCGCAGATACAGCAAGAGAGCAGATACAGTAAGAGAGCAGATACAGCAAGAGCGCAGATACAGTAAGAGCGCAGATACAGTAAGAGCACAGATACAGTAAGAGAGCAGATACAGTAACAGCGCAGATACAGTAAGAGAGCAGATACAGATACAGTAAGAGAGCAGATACAGTAAGAGCGCAGATAGAGCAGATACAGTAAGAGCGCAGATAGAGCAGATACAGTAAGAGCACAGATACAGTAAGAGAGCAGATACAGTAATAGCGCAGGTACAGTAAGAGCGCAGATACAGCAAGAGAGCAGATACAGTAAGAGCGCAGATAGAGCAGATACAGTAAGAGTGCAGATACAGTAAGAGCGCAGATAGAGCAGATACAGTAAGAGCACAGATACAGTAAGAGCGCAGATACAGTAAGAGCGCAGATAGAGCAGATACAGTAAGAGCACAGGTACAGCAAGAGAGCAGATACAGTAAGAGCACAGATACAGTAAGAGAGCAGATACAGTAAGAGCGCAGATACAGTAAGAGCGCAGATAGAGCAGATACAGTAAGAGCGCAGGTACAGTAAGAGTGCAGGTACAGTAAGAGTGCAGATACAGTAAGAGTGCAGATACAGTAAGAGCTCAGATACAGTAAGAGAGCAGATACAGTAAGAGCGCAGATACAGTAAGAGCGCAGATACAGCAAGAGCGCAGATACAGTAAGAGCGCAGATACAGTAAGAGAGCAGATACAGTAAGAGCGCAGATACAGTAATAGAGCAGATACAGATACAGTAAGAGAGCAGATACAGTAAGAGCGCAGATAGAGCAGATACAGTAAGAGTGCAGATACAGTAAGAGCGCAGATAGAGCAGATACAGTAAGAGCACAGATACAGTAAGAGAGCAGATACAGTAAGAGAGCAGATACAGTAAGAGTGCAGATAGAGCAGATACAGTAAGAGAGCAGATACAGTAAGAGTGCAGATACAGTAAGAGTGCAGATACAGTAAGAGAGCAGATACAGTAAGAGCAGATACAGTAAGAGAGCAGATACAGTAAGAGTGCAGATACAGTAAGAGTGCAGATACAGTGAGAGAGCAGATACAGTAAGAGCAGATACAGTGGTTGTTGAGGTAGTTCTTTCTGTACAGTAGTAGCCAGAGCCTGAGTCTCCATAGAAATCCCTGTTTTTTCAGACTCCATCAGAATGTGGTTTCTCTCTCTCTCTCTCTCTCTCTCTCTCTCTCTCTCTCTCTCTCTCTCTCTCTCTCTCTCTCTCTCTCTCAAACAGCTGATATCTCTGTCAGTACAATGGCCTCACTTTAAGTCCTTCAACATGTCAGCAGCTCAGGATACGGCAAGTGATTGTGTGTGTGTGTGTGTGTGAGTGTGTGTGTGTGTGTGTGTGTGTGTGTGTGTGTGTGTGTGTGTGTGTGTGTGTGTGTGTGTGTGTGTGTGTGTGTGTGTGTGTGTGTGTGTGTGTGTGTGTGTGTTAAATAGGCACCTCTGTCTTCCAACATAGAAAGGAAACATCACTGTCCATCTCTCTTTGCTGGCACAGCATTCTGGGTAAAACCTGTGAGAATATTACGGAAAGAGACACAGAGAAAGAGAGGAAAAACCCACAGCGGTCAATAGACTGACAGAGCGAGAGGAGGAGCGCCGGGGAAACTGGGATGCTTAGAGATGTAGCCATGGTGATTTTGCAGTGAATAGTGTAACCATGGCGATGTTGCTGTGGTGACTGTCTAGCATTGATACACTGATGCTGATGTCACTGCAGAAATGTTTATGGGATGTTGCAGTAAACGTCTCGGTCTTAGTCTGCAACATGAGGCTAAATGCACTGATGTGTTTCCATCAAAGAGCAACGGTTCTGCTGTTTCCCTTCTTCATCTGTCTTTAGTGTGTAGTGTTGCTGTGTGATCATGAAGAAGCTCCAGTTCTTCTCTATATCACTGTCAGTGTTTCTGAACTCCTGAAACGCCTCCATTGTAGTCTTGAGTTTCTTCCGGGAACAAACACGTCACAATATTCCTCATTATAATAATTCATACGCAGAATAAAGGGGCGGGGCCTGGTTGAGTTAGTTAGTAGTGTGTTGAAACTGCCGGTTATCGGCACACTCGAAGCGCTCGACCAATCACAACACACTGCTCCAGCCGACCAATCAGAGCACAGTGTGCTTTCAGAAGGAGGGGCTTCATAGAGACAGGAAGTAAACAGAGCGTTACTGACAGACTGGGAAGAGAGGAGCCGCAACAATGGAGAATATGAGGAAAATAATCAACATTCAAGCAGGAAAACCTGCTCTAGTAGAGCCTGAAAACAACATCAAGACTTTGTACATGATAGGTAATCTTTAAGTCATTAGCTGAGTTTCCTCCACATAGTTTTTTATGCATATTTTAGATGCACTGGGAAAGAAATGGTGTAGGATTTACTTTGAAGCAATTTTACTCAGAAATTGCTTGTACATTTCACAAATACTTATAAAGAAACAGCAAGTAACATTGAACTAAACATGATATTTTGAAGTAGACAAACTAAAAACAGTGTTCTTCCTAATTTACAACTTCAAACAATACTTATTATTTTCCGGTGCGGAAAAATCAAGATGTAAACAACATCAATAAAAAAAATAGTAATTGAAGTGTTTAGTAATATATACAAAACTATACATAATGAATAATGGGTTTAAACACTTTACAAGGTATAATTTGTTAACATCAGTTACCTACATTATTATTATTATTATTATTATTATTATTATTATTATTATTTTATAATTTAAAGTTGTATTTGTTAATATTAGCTATTGTAGTGTGAACTAACTAACAAACAATGAATGATTGTATTTTTTATAACAAAGATGAATAAATGCTGTTAAATTATATTGTTCATAGTTTACATTAACTAATGTTTACAAATGAGATCTTATTGTATAGTGTTACAGAATAATAGATGATTATATAATAATTATTTACAGATTATAAAGAATAATTATGAGTGTCTGTTTTACTCTCTTGAACTTGTGGGTGAAAATGCTGCTTTTTTGCAAATAGCTTTTTCCATATTGAGAGTTTTTGCAAAATTGGCAGCTTTGATCATCATACTTTGTAGCACAAGCATGCCTTATTTGTTTATTCATGCCTCGTTCACAAAACTACATTTGCCCAAGTTTGAAAGCAGGCAGTAAACACTTTCATTTGTTTATTTGTTGTTGTTGTTGTTTACAGCAGTAACAGAGAGCTTTATTACTGCACACACACATCCACACCATCTCAAGCACGATCTAGAACTGAAAATTGTTCATGTAAATTGCGTTCAGCTCATTTTTTTGGTGTGTTTACATTGTTACCTGATTTGCATAATTCCTTTAGTGAATCAAATGACGCAAATAAACAACGCAAATTTCCCTGTCAGTGTCAGCCTTTTCATAAACTCTCTGTTCTGATTTCTTTCCTATCTTTCTCCTCCCACTGTTTTTCATCCTTTCGGTCTTTTACCTTCTCGCACGTTCACACTTACACTCGCATGCCTACATATTTAATATGTTGATGCTCTACTTTAATAACCCTTGGATGTTTCACTCAGGTAGTGATGACATCTCTGTGTTTCTCTCTCTCTCTGTCATCATCTGGTCCTCCTCTTGTCCCAGCAAACTTTGCCTCTTAAATTGCTATCTGACAGAGCCGGGCCTGAAGAGGCAGAAAGAAAACGAGAGAGCGAAAGAGAGAGGCGGACAAAGCAAGAGAAAGAGTGATAGCGGCACGAATGAAACCCTTTATTAGTCCTTGTCTCCTTCTCTTCCTCACCGGTCTAATTTGAATGTAATTAGCACATGCATTGGTAGGAGAAACAGCAATCTAAACGAGAGTGTTGTTCAGTGCTGCTTCTTGATGGAGTCCTGTATTCATTACTGTCGGAGACGCAAACAACACTTTCACAGTGAACACATGCCTGATTGCTCTGGTCACGAGATCACGCTGCTAAGCAACCCGAACGCACACAGATACACACCGTTCAACAGCATCAGCACATGATGCCGGAACGCACCGGATCCGTGTGTGTGTGTGTTTGTGTGTCGTGCCTGTGGGTGTTTGTTGGGCCGGTCTGAACCAGCTTTCACAACTAGCACTGATCCAAAACTTTAAAATTAGCTTTGCAATCGAGATGACAGCAATCCGTCGTAGAGTTCTGGCAGAATGTTTTCAAAAAAGTCATTTTCTCCACAGAGAAATAAATTTGTAACAATTTAAAACCATAAACTGAAAATAAAATAAAATATGGATGTAGTGTCCGTGACATCACCCGTAGTGTTTCTGAAGAGCAAGTATGAAGCCCAAAGTGGGCGGAGCTGTCCATCGCAATCTTGGCCATCAATCCACCTGTCACTCAATTCACTGTATTCACTGTACTATACTAATAGTACTCAGACTTGTACACTAGTACTCTCACTTGTACACTCGTACTCACACTTGTACACTAGTACTCACACTAGTAGTCACACTAGTACACTAGTACTCTCACTTGTACACTTGTACTCACATTTGTACACAAGTACTCACACTTATACACTAGTACTCCCACTAGTACTCAGACTCGTACACTAGTACTCACACTTGTACACTAGTACTCTCACTTGTACACTAGTACTCACATTTGTACACTAGTACTCACACTTATACACTAGTACTCACACTTGTACACTAGTACTCACACTAGTACTCATACTTGTACACTAGTACTCACACTTATACACTAGTACTCACACTTGTACAGTAGTATTCACACTTGTACACTAGTACTCTCACTTGTACACTCGTACTCACACTTGTACACTCGTACTTACACTTGTACACTAGTACTCACACTAGTACTCAGACTTGTACACTAGTACTCACACTTGTACACTAGTATTCACACTTGTACACTAGTAATATCACTTGTACTGTAGTATTCACACTTGTACACTCGTACTCACACTTGTACAGTAGTACTCTAACTTGTACACTCATACTCACATTTGTACACTAGTACTCACACTTATACACTAGTACTCACACTTATACACTTGTACTCACACTTGTACAGTAGTGCTCACACTTGTACACTCGTACTCACATTTGTACACTAGTACTCACACTTATACTCTAGTACTCTCACTTGTACAGTAGTATTCACACTTGTACACTCATTCTCACACTTGTACACTAGTACTCTCACTTGTACACTAGTACTCTCACTTGTACACTTGTACTCACACTTGTACACTAGTACTCTCACTTGTACACTCGTACTCACACTTGTACACTAGTACTCACACTAGTAGTCACACTAGTACACTAGTACTCTCACTTGTACACTTGTACTCACATTTGTACACAAGTACTCACACTTATACACTAGTACTCCCACTAGTACTCAGACTCGTACACTAGTACTCACACTTGTACACTAGTACTCTCACTTGTACACTAGTACTCACATTTGTACACTAGTACTCACACTTATACACTAGTACTCACACTTGTACACTAGTACTCACACTAGTACTCATACTTGTACACTAGTACTCACACTTATACACTAGTACTCACACTTGTACAGTAGTATTCACACTTGTACACTAGTACTCTCACTTGTACACTCGTACTCACACTTGTACACTCGTACTTACACTTGTACACTAGTACTCACACTAGTACTCAGACTTGTACACTAGTACTCACACTTGTACACTAGTATTCACACTTGTACACTAGTAATATCACTTGTACTGTAGTATTCACACTTGTACACTCGTACTCACACTTGTACAGTAGTACTCTAACTTGTACACTCATACTCACATTTGTACACTAGTACTCACACTTATACACTAGTACTCACACTTATACACTTGTACTCACACTTGTACAGTAGTGCTCACACTTGTACACTCGTACTCACATTTGTACACTAGTACTCACACTTATACTCTAGTACTCTCACTTGTACAGTAGTATTCACACTTGTACACTCATTCTCACACTTGTACACTAGTACTCTCACTTGTACACTAGTACTCTCACTTGTACACTTGTACTCACACTTGTACACTAGTACTCTCACTTGTACACTAGTACTCTCACTTGTACACTAGTACTCTCACTTGTACACTTGTACTCACACTTGTACACTAGTACTCTCACTTGTACACTAGTACTCTCACTTGTACACTCGTACTCACATTTGTACACTAGTACTCTCACTTGTACAGTAGTATTCACACTTGTACACTCATACTCACACTTGTACACTAGTACTCTCACTTGCACACTCGTACTCACACTTGTACACTAGTACTCTCACTTGTACACTCGTACTCAGACTTGTACACTAGTACTAACACTTGTACACTAGTACTCACACTTGTACACACACTTGTACACTAGTACTCTCACTTGTACACACACTTGTACACTAGTACTAACACTTGTACACTAGTACTCACACTTGTACACACACTTGTACACTAGTACTCTCACTTGTACACACACTTGTACACTAGTACACACACTTGTACACTAGCACTCTCGCTTGTACACTAGTACTCACACTTGTACACACACTTGTACACTAGTACTCACACTTGTACACTAGTACTCTCACTTGTACAGTAGTACTCACACTTATACACTAGTACTAACACTTGTACAGTAGTACTCACACTTGTACACACATTTGTCCACTAGGGGCCCTATTTTAACGATCTGAAACGCAAGTGTCAAAGCGCAAAGCGCAAGTAACTTTGTGGGCGGGTCTTGGCGCTGTTGCTATTTTCCCGGCGGGATAAATGACTCTTGCGCCAGGCGCAAATCTAAAAAGGGTTGGTCTGAAGAGCTTCATTATTCATAGGTGTGGTTTGGGCGTAACGTGAAATAAACCAATCAGAGCATCATCTCACATTCCCTTTAAGAGCAGGCGCGCTTGTTCTAAAGCGGATTCCTATCATAACGGCGGATTTGCCAGGCGTGCGCCAGGAGCGGTTCACAGCCAAGGAGAGCAACGCTCTCGTCAGGGACGTTGGGGATGGAGAAACCCACCCAAATTAACTTTGATTAAAAAGGCGTATGATAATTTGGGTAAATGTGTAAGCTAGATGTATGCTTTTATAATAAATTGTCTATCTATCTATCTATCTATCTATCTATCTATATATCTATCTATCTATCTATCTATCTATCTATCTATCTATCTATCTACAGGTCCTTCTCAATAAATTAGCATATTGTGATAAAGTTCATTATTTTCCATAATGTAATGATAAAAATTAAACTTTCATATATTTTAGATTCATTGCACACCAACTGAAATATTTCAGGTCTTTTATTGTTTTAATACTGATGATTTTGGCATACAGCTCATGAAAACCCAAAATTCCTGTCTCAATAAATTAGCATATCATGAAAAGGTTCTCTAAACGAGCTATTAACCTAATCATCTGAATTAACTAATTAACTCTAAACACCTGCAAAAGATTCCTGAGGCTTTTAAAAACTCCCAGCCTGGTTCATATCTCAAAACCGCAATCATGGGTAAGACTGCTGACCAGAAGGCCATCATTGACACCCTCAAGCAAGAGGGTAAGACACAGAAAGAAATTTCTGAACGAATAGGCTGTTCCCAGAGTGCTGTATCAAGGCACCTCAGTGGGAAGTCTGTGGGAAGGAAAAAGTGTGGCAAAAAACGCTGCACAACGAGAAGAGGTGACCGGACCCTGAGGAAGATTGTGGAGAAGGACCGATTCCAGACCTTGGGGGACCTGCGGAAGCAGTGGACTGAGTCTGGAGTAGAAACATCCAGAGCCACCGTGCACAGGCGTGTGCAGGAAATGGGCTACAGGTGCCGCATTCCCCAGGTCAAGCCACTTTTGAACCAGAAACAGCGGCAGAAGCGCCTGACCTTGGCTACAGAGAAGCAGCACTGGACTGTTGCTCAGTGGTTGCTCAAATTTTGCATGTCATTCGGAAATCAAGGTGCCAGAGTCTGGAGGAAGACTGGGGAGAAGGAAATGCCAAAATGCCTGAAGTCCAGTGTCAAGTACCCACAGTCAGTGATGGTCTGGGGTGCCATGTCAGCTGCTGGTGTTGGTCCACTGTGTTTTATCAAGGGCAGGGTCAATGCAGCTAGCTATCAGGAGATTTTGGAGCACTTCATGCTTCCATCTGCTGAAAAGCTTTATGGAGATGAAGATTTCATTCTTCAGCACGACCTGGCACCTGCTCACAGTGCCAAAACCACTGGTAAATGGTTTACTGACCATGGTATTACTGTGCTCAATTGGCCTGCCAGCTCTCCTGACCTGAACCCCATAGAGAATCTGTGGGATATTGTGAAGAGAAAGTTGAGAGATGCAAGACCCAACACTCTGGATGAGCTTAAGGCCGCTATCGAAGCATCCTGGGCCTCCATAACACCTCAGCAGTGCCACAGGCTGATTGCCTCCATGCC
>CM040827.1:38601921-38616921 GCA_022828995.1 Vimba vimba | reverse complement strand
ATTTTATCCAGCAAATTGGGTTGTTTAATTAACCCAGCATAATGGGTTGATTAATTTTTACTATAGTACTAGTTTTTTTTTTTTCTTACTTCATACATGAATTAATGTTTACGAATTAACTTAAATCCTCTAAACTTTAAAAAACAAACAAACAAAAAAAAAACACTCAACACAACTGCTGGTTTGCATGATAATTCCTTTGTTTTCCATCATATTTTATAGTATAGCATATTTTATGTAGTTTTAAATCCATATCGCATACATTTAAGCTTGTTTAACAAATATTGGAAGTAAAAATGTAACATTTAGAAGTAATCGACCAGTCTCTGATGTTTCCACCGTAATGGCGCTGTTTTTTGTATTACAAAAAACAAACAAAAATATGCAATATCTACCAGAATCGGTCTCTGCTTTAATCACAGATTTAATCATTTTCTTTATTACTTTCCATCCGTTTAAAGATGGCTCAAAGCAACATTAGTTAATGATTTATTCACAAAATGCAATAAACTTAAATTCAGTGTCCATGCATTATATATAGCAGTAATAGCAATACAGATTCAGTATGTGTAGAAATTGGATATTTTATATACACATTTCTAAAAAATTATGCAGATTTCTTCACTTACTTTTCAATGTTTGTTTATGCCTAAGCAAGTAGAAAGGAGTTTACGAATGCAATAACACAAAACACACATATATCTTACGCAATTTTCTTTTCGGGTAAATGTATCTTTTTTTCAACGATATATTCAGATATTTTTTGCTGGAAAATAAGACAAAATATATGCAAATATGTCAAACACAAAAAAGATCCTGGATTTATCTTTGAAGTTTATTATTCTAGTCTCTTTTTTATAAATATTTTCCCAGCCCACTTCTCCTCCCATGGCTAACACACACCTTCTGTCTGTGTTGTGGTACGTATCCCATAATGATTTGATGATCCGTCTCTGTGTACCGGTGTGAGGAGGAGAGGCATTGCATCATTCTGTACGGGTGTTTTGTAAAGCTATTAAAGATTCACATCTGCTCCCTTCATGCTCTCATTTCAGACACTATCTTCTGCTGTGTGTGTGAGAGAGAGAGAGAGAGAGAGAGAGAGAGAGAGAGAGAGAGAGAGAGTGCTTCTTACAGGGATCCGTCAGGCGCTTCATATAGAGAACCTTTTAGAGGTTCTATCATGAGATCATTTATGGATTTAGTTTGATTAACTCATTTGAATTATTTTTTTTTAGTTTTAAAGGGATAGTTCACCCAAAAATGAAAATGACCCCATGATTTACTCACCCTCAAGACTTCCTAGGTGTATATTACATTCTTTCAGACTAACACAATCAAAGATATGTATATATGAGATGTGAATGTGTGTGTGTGTGTGTGTGTGTGTCCTGGCTCTTCTAAGCTTTATAATGGGAGTGAATGGAGGATGAGATTTTGAAGCCCAAAAAAGTGCACCAAACCTACGGCCACAGTCCAAAAGTGTGATTGTAATTAAGTAAATGTGTAAACAAAGTGATGTTTGTCTTCATCTGAGCTAGTTAAAGATGCAGGTCTGGAGGGGAAGGTGGCTTTTAGGTTTAATTGATGGTTTGGGGAACGAGAGAGAGAGAGAGAGAGAGAGAGAGAGAGAGAGAGAGAGAGAGAGAGAGAGAGAGAGAGAGTGAATGGAAATCAAGGCCTTCAGCTCCACTGCTGTAAAAAAGAAAACAGACTCATCTGCATTTCAGCTCTGCTCACAAATGACCAAACAGAAGTAGAAGAGTCCTTGAAAAAAAATGAAGTGTTTTTCTTAAGATGATTTGTGTTAATGCACACACAGGCGCAAACCCTCTCTCTCTCTCTCTCTCTCTCTCTCTCTCTCTCTCTCTCTCTCTCTCTCTCTCTCTCTCTCTCTCTCTCTCTCTCTCTCTCTCTCTCTCTCTCTCTCTCTCTCTCTCTCTCTTTCTCTCTCTCTCTCTATTTTACTCCCACACATGCACACACTCCTGATTTGCATACTTCAAGCTTCAAGGTTTTTTCACCTAAAAATGATCTCTTATTAATGTATAATACGCTGTGCTCCATCAGTGCCTGTCGTTCAGCATTAGGTGTTTCAGGATCTGGTGTTTCAGGATCTGGTGTTTCAGGATCTGGTGTTTCAGGATCTGGTGTTTCAGGATCTGGTGATTTAGGATCTGGTGTTTCAGGATCTGGTGTTTCAGGATCTGGTGTTTCAGGATCTGGTGTTTCAGGATCTGGTGATTTAGGATCTGGTGATTTAGGATCTGGTGTTTCAGGATCTGGTGTTTCAGGATCTGGTGTTTCAGGATCTGGTGTTTCAGGATCTGGTGATTTAGGATCTGGTGTTTCAATAACTGGTGTTTCAGGATCTGGTGTTTCAGGATCTGGTGTTTCAGGATCTGGTGTTTCAGGATCTGGTGTTTCAGTAACTGGTGTTTCAGGATCTGGTGATTTAGGATCTGGTGTTTCAATAACTGGTGTTTCAGGATCTGGTGTTTCAGGATCTGGTGTTTCAGTAACTGGTGTTTCAGGATCTGGTGTTTCAGGATCTGGTGTTTCAGGATCTGGTGATTTAGGATCTGGTGTTTCAGGATCTGGTGTTTCAGGATCTGGTGTTTCAGGATCTGGTGTTTCAGGATCTGGTGATTTAGGATCTGGTGTTTCAGGATCTGGTGTTTCAGGATCTGGTGTTTCAGGATCTGGTGTTTCAGGATCTGGTGATTTAGGATCTGGTGTTTCAGGATCTGGTGTTTCAGGATCTGGTGTTTCAGGATCTGGTGTTTCAGGATCTGGTGTTTCAGGATCTGGTGTTTCAGGATCTGGTGTTTCAGGATCTGGTGTTTCAGGATCTGGTGTTTCAGGATCTGGTGTTTCAGGATCTGGTGTTTCAGGATCTGGTGTTTCAGGATCTGGTGTTTCAGGATCTGGTGTTTCAGGATCTGGTGTTTCAGTAACTGGTGTTTCAGGATCTGGTGTTTCAGTAACTGGTGTTTCAGGATCTGGTGATTTAGGATCTGGTGTTTCAATAACTGGTGTTTCAGGATCTGGTGTTTCAGGATCTGGTGTTTCAGGATCTGGTGTTTCAGGATCTGGTGTTTCAGGATCTGGTGTTTCAGGATCTGGTGTTTCAGTAACTGGTGTTTCAGGATCTGGTGTTTCAGTAACTGGTGTTTCAGGATCTGGTGATTTAGGATCTGGTGTTTCAGTAACTGGTGTTTCAGGATCTGGTGTTTCAGTAACTGGTGTTTCAGGATCTGGTGTTTCAGGATCTGGTGTTTCAGGATCTGGTGTTTCAGGATCTGGTGTTTCAGGATCTGGTGTTTCAGGATCTGGTGTTTCAGGATCTGGTGATTTAGGATCTGGTGTTTCAGGATCTGGTGTTTCAGGATCTGGTGATTTAGGATCTGGTGTTTCAATAACTGGTGTTTCAGGATCTGGTGTTTCAGGATCTGGTGTTTCAGGATCTGGTGATTTAGGATCTGGTGTTTCAGGATCTGGTGTTTCAGGATCTGGTGTTTCAGGATCTGGTGTTTCAGGATCTGGTGATTTAGGATCTGGTGTTTCAGGATCTGGTGATTTAGGATCTGGTGTTTCAGGATCTGGTGTTTCATAATCTGGTGATTTAGGATCTGGTGTTTCAGGATCTGGTGTTTCAGGATCTGGTGATTTAGGATCTGGTGTTTCAGGATCTGGTGTTTCAGGATCTGGTGTTTCACCCTAATGCACATTACTGATGACAAAGGAGAGGACGGTGTGTTTTCATTGGCTGAATGATGTCATGGCTTAATTTCACAGATAATCAATTATCTTTCGTACACAGGGACTGTGTGTTTGTACAACAGAATCAGAGTTGCTGCTGTATTCATCACTCTCTTCAGATTCAGATTAATGTCCTGTGTTTGTGTGATGGATCAGACTCATTTTGTACAAAGCAGATGCCATGTCAAATTTAAAAAAACACATTTTTTATTGGTAATATGAATACTAATATATTACCATGTTAATGAATCTCATTTGGGCCATATTTCTAAAAATAAAAATGATATTTTCTATTAAAAATGAACCCTGAAGATTTTCTTGCTCTGTGAAATTAGTTTAGTGTCAATTAAGCAGTTAATTTTCCTCAGCAGCTCTCATTACTGTAATGCGAAAAACAGTGATGATATTTAAATAGTAAATTATTTATTCATAATGATAGTATTTGCTGTACTGCCCATAATTTGCTGATTTTAATTAAAAAACAGTTGTGTTTGCGCAGGATTATTTTCATTACTGTATTACAGTAATGAGAATCTAATGAGAATCATCAAGAAAAATCATCCTTTAGAATAATTACAAACTAACTCAAGAGTAAAACATCTGCATGCTTTACAGTAATGAGAATTAGAGCCGAGTCTATTTTTCATAACAATCTGCTTCTGCTTCTTTATGCAAAATATAGAGTATGTCTTCTGATTTTGCGCTGAAATATGACATTGTTAGATTTCAGCTAAATACATATGCAATATTTATTTTTATGGTCCAGTTTTCCTCTGTCAGATTAATTAAAATGAACGACCCTATTGTTATGTTTTGCTCCTCTGTTTGGTGAATACAAGCTACCATCAGTCTGTTGGTGAGCTGTGGATATAACATTATATCATATCATATCATATCATTAAGAATAATGACATGAACTAAATATTTATATTTAAAAATCCTAAGTAATATTATATTAATAAAGATGAAGTAAATATTTCTAGATAACTGCTGAAATGCAAAACAGAAACATTGAATTGCTCTGAGACATTTGTTCCTCAGTGCATGAGAGATGTGTTGGCATATTCATAGAGGAAACTCATATTCATATATTGGGTTGTACACATTTCTGCTCAAGTCTTACAGGTACATTATAAATGTGTGAGCTCTCTCATTTAAATGAGTGTGACGTTACACCATCAGACGAGAGCACTCTTAACATCCAGGAGTGTATTTAGCTCCGTCACACACACAAACACACACTCTTCTGTGTCTGTGTCCAATCAGCCGCTGTGTCTGAAAGCCTGATCGTGTCTGTTGATGGTGTTGCACACCAGATGCTTGTTTCAAAGCTAATTAAAAATTTAGAGTCCAACTTTTTCAGCTGATCATTGCCCCCAAAGTTTGTGTCCAAAAAAAGAAAGAGAGCAAGACAGCACGGGAGAGAGAAAGAGAGCGAGCGAGAGGGAGAGCGAGCAAATGGAGGAGTGGAAAAATCAATAACCCAGTCTCTGCCTCCAACATCTTAATGTGAGCGGCGAGGGAGAGATGTGTCGGTCTGATGGAGCTCTCGTCAGCCCGGGTCACGTGACCGGCCTCGGTTGGGTCACGTGATCAGCCTCAGTAGGGTCACGTGACGGTCCTTGGCTGGGTCACGTGATCGGCCTTGGTTGGTTCACGTGATAGGCCTTGGTTGGGACAAATCAGCTTCGGTTGGGTCACGTGACAGGCCTCGTTCGGGTCACGTGATCGGTCTCGGTCGGGTCACGTGACAGGCCTTGGTTGGGTCACGTGATCGGTCTTGGTTGGGTCACGTGATCGGTCTTGGTTGGGTCACGTGACGGTCCTCGGTCGGGTCACGTGATCAGTCTCGGTTGGGTCACGTGATGGGCCTCGGTTGGGTCACTTGACCGGCCTCGGTTTGGTCACGTGATCGGTCTCGGTTGGGTCACGTGACCGGCCTCGGTTGGGTCACGTGACCGGCCTCAGTAGGGTAATGTGACGGGCCTCGGCTGGGACAAATCGGCTTCAATTGGGTCACGTGACCAGCCTCGGTTGGGTCACGTGATCGGTCTCGGCTGGGTCACGTGATCGGCCTCGGTTGGGTCACGTGATCGGCCTCATTTGGGTCACATGACCGGTCTCGGGACGGAGTGACCATGTTGTCCGGCTGGGCTTCTCCATCTGCACTAAGGGCTGGCCTACATTCACTCGGCTCGTCTCCTTTGGCTTTAATGAGCGCTGCGATGTGTTTGCTTTGAACTGTACACACACACACACACTTAATTAGCTGTCCTACTCGACTTCACACTTATTTCTTTGCCGTCCCTCCCTCTCTTACTCTCCCTTCATCCTTATTTCCATTTTTTTTTTTTTTACCTTGAAATGAGAACTAGAGGTTTAGGGATGTGTCACACTATATATTTTACAATCAACCAGTTTTGGGGTGTTGGGGTCGTCCAAATGACTAGTCAGCCTTAAGAAAGCCTTGTAATACCAGACCCAATTACCAAATACTTATTTACACTTTTATCTCTATTTATTTTCTTTTTACAGGCAAATATTCAACAAATTACAACCATTGTATCAAATTACAACAAATTTAACCAGTACAACTAATTATTTAAAACAATGAACTTTTTACAAAAGGGCTGCTTTCATGGAGATTCCAGCGTCTTAAAGCACAACATGCTGTCAGTCATTATGCTGCAAGTTTATTTATACATTTTAAATCTCTCTGATCAATTATTCAGAAGTGAAGTTGACCATTCTGTCCATCCGTAGCCAGACTTCTGAACAAGAGCAACGTGATCCTACTGTCACATTCACAAAGACAACCATAAAACAAATGGAGACTTTGTTTATTCTATGTGGTGAAAGTGGTTTTCCCAAGGATCTTGTTGGTAGTGTACTTTCGCTTCACCAGTGTAGCGATGCTCAGATATGTCAGACATGTGTCTGGATATGACGAAGAGCTTTATTGATCGCAGTGGGAAGGACGATGAGTTTGTAAGTGTGTTTACATGTTGCTGAAGCTCCGAGTCGAGAGTCAGTCTGTTCTGCCCTTTAAACTAGACAACTCTCTGACCCCAATACTTCATTCTTAACATTTACATTTATTTCTACGTTTCTAAGATGTTATCTTCTTTGCTATAGCATTATTATTAGTATGTGTAGCACATCAGAGAGAGTTTCTCAGACAGAAACTTATGAGTTATTTCAAAAGACAATAGTAGCAATTATAAAATCACCTACTGAAGTGATTTAAAAACTCTCAATTCACTCTTTAATTCAACTGATTGCTTTTAATATAAATTTAAACTATTTAATTCCAATTACACAGAAGTAAGTGTCCGGAAACATTACATTCAGTTTGCACTCTAGTATATTCTTTCCAGAATAAGTACTCTTTTTAAAAGTATACTGAAGTTCACTTTTCTTCACTAGGGAAACAAACAGAGTAAAGTTTTGGCGTGTTTACAGTGTCTACTAGATCATGTCTCTTCTGAAAGCTAATAAACCCTTGGATTTCTCTAGCTATGAAGTCAAACTCTCAGGAAGAGGATGTTTTCTTGGCAGAAATGCTGATCTGACAAAAAGCAAAGGTGCATTTGTCCACATCTTCATCTGTCCTCCTCCTCTCTCAGAATACATTTTTTTTTTTCAACAACAATATGGAAGCAAAAACGTGATCAGCTTCCCCTCATTGTGATGAATGATTGACGTCATTTATTCAATCCGAATCCCTCTAAAGGGAAGAAATCAAATCTCCGTCGGTCTCCTGTCGTCCTGTTTAGCTAATCCCTGTCCTCTGACATTTCTGGCTTGGCGTATTTGCGATTACATTTATTGTTATTTTTGCTAATCAGAATTCACGGAGATCCCTTAGTGGGCTTGTTGGAGGGGAGGACAATAAATAGATGGATAAATAGAAATGAATAATCTTTCAAATGTCAGGGAGCTCTGGGAGTGTTTTCAGATGTGTTTTAGGAGGACACGCGTTTGAGAACAGACAGATGGACTTCTCTCAACACACCAAAAACATGCCTCAAAAACACAGTTTGCAGCTTAAATGAACACTAGAGGCAGTAAAACATCCATTTTTATTCCTTTCACACAAAAAAATAAAAATGATGATGACCAGGGCAGATTATCAATTAATAAAGGCTTAAGCCGCATCCCAATTCACATTCTATCCGTTCTAGATAGTATTCGATATTAATGTGTCCCAAATCGTAGCATGTTGTAATGATTAGTTTCCAGTTATAATAGAGGGTATATGCATTAATGTCATTTACTTGCTGGAAAAGTAAGAGAAAACTAAAAGAAGAGCTGCTGCATGACTGGATTTAACAGGGGAAACTGGGATAACACGAGTAAAACGGTTTATCAGTAATTTAGCTCCGATTACCACACACACACACACACACACACACACACACACACACACACACACACACACACACACACACACACACACACACACACACACACACACACACACACACACTTCAAAACTTGTAGCCTTTTATGTTCAAACCGGAGTCAATCAACATGTAGAAGCAACAGGACATTTCTGAATGGTTAGTTGATGAAGTTATGAAGTTTATGTGTAGTTATCTTCTAGTCATTGATTAGCATATTCTGTCTTGATCATCTATAAATCACATTCTTGGGGGCGGGGTTTATGTAAATATTAGGGTTTGTGATGTCACTAACCCGGGAGGAATGTGGTGTAGTCTCTACCAGCCGTTTGTTGTAGTCCTTAAAAAGCGATTTCTTTAAAAGCAAATATCTCCCTTTGCTTTGAACGTTGAGCGTTGTAACTTTGCAGATGTTGTTTATGCTCAAACAGCAACATTACACACTAACTAAAGTTAGAAAAGTCAAATCATAATCAACCACCCCTTTAAACATGTCTGAGATCTCCTCTTGTGCTTCTCGGAAGAACGAGTGTAATAATATGGGATCAACAAGGACGGGAATAAAAGATGACCACCTCTCGCCTCAGTGTAACCCGTCTTGTTTTCGGCTCTGTTTGTATTCGGCCCGTAAGACCCGGTTTCTTCTGTTCACTGTAACACGCGTGCTGTTGTGGAGCGGCGACTGGGAAAATGAGAGAGAACGACAGCTTTGATCAGCGTATCAGGAGAGAAGAGGAGAGGTTAGGCCGGAGGAGTTTGAACTCTTTATTCCAGGAGATGAAAGGAGAGAAACAAGAGAAAATCCCACAGAAGTGAAGCTGCTCTGTTCGGTCTGACCCGTGAGTGAAGGGGCGGAGCCTAAAACTCCCTCGGTCGCCACGGGAGACGCCGGAATGTAAACAAATGCGGTAACAATGTAACAATGTAAATGAGGTTCCTGAAGGTACACTACCAGTCAGAAGTTTTAATGTTTCTAAAATAAGTCTCTTCTGCTCACCAAGGCTGCACTTATTTGATTTAAAAAAAAAAGAAGAAGCATCAAATCATCATATTATACTGATTTCTGAAGGATCATGTGACACTGAAGACTGGAGTAATGATGCTGAAAATTCAGCTTTGATCACAGGAATAAATTACACTTTACTGTATATTCACATAGAAAACAGCTGATTTACATTGGAATAATATTTCACAATATTACTGTTTTTTTTGTTTGTTTTTTTAGTCAAATAAATGCAGCCTTGGTGGGCAGAAGAGACTACTTTTAAAAACATTAAAAATGTGTATATACTATATACTTCCAGAAGCGAATGTATGGTCACTTTCGATCTCTGTTGATTGTGTGTCCAAACTCCAGCACTGGAACATATTGTTCAGAATGTGAGCGATATAAAACACTCGTATGCGTCTGGCCCACAGAATCCAGACTCGAGAAACTGTTGAAGGTGAGAGCCAAGATGAACGTACGTCCTTGTGTGTCTTTGGCAACTGAGAGAGAGAGCAAGAGAGAAGGAGATGAATAAGGGCTTACAGAGGAAGATGATGGGTGATGAGAGACATTTGGGATATATCTATAACAGAGGGAAACAAAATCACATCATCAAACAATAGTAAGAGAGAAATATGAGTCTACAGGCCTTAAGGGACAACAGCGCTGAAATGGTAGACTTTTACAACATTTATCTTCATCAGGACTCCTTCACCGAGAGAGAGAGAGAGAGCGAGACAGAGAGAGAGAGAGAGACAGAGAGAGAGAGAGAGAGAGAGAGAGAGAGAGAGAGAGAGAGAGAGAGAGAGAGAGAGAGAGAGAGAGAGAGAGAGAGAGAGAGAGAGAGAGAGAGAGAGAGAGAGAGAGAGAGAGAGAGAGAGAGAGAGATGCACTTATGCGGATCAGATAGGAGTTCATGTAAGGAAAAAATGTAACTTCATTTTAGTAAATACATAGTCAAAAGTTTGGAATAATTTTTGTTTTGTTTTATGTTTTTGATAAGTCTCTTCTGCTCTTATTTAGTCTGCATTTATTTATTAGTACAATATATAAGAACTGTTTTCTGTTTGAATGTTGTAAAATGTAATTTATAACGCTGAATGTTCAGTGCCTTGAGTCTTGGCAAGTAAAACATTTTATTTAAATGTATTTTATTTTAATTGGATTTATTTTATTTAGTTTTATTTATGTTCTGTTTATTTTTTATTTTTTTATTTTTTTATTTTAATGTATTTTAGTTTGTTTTATTAATGTTCTATTTAGTTTAATTTAATTTAATTTAATTTAATTTTTACGTAATTAAAAGTTACATAATTCCAGTAGCTATAGTGTGACACATCACCATGCCTGCGAGGCCGAAACACATGACGTAATATGATAGGAATCGCTCCAGTGATCACGTGATCAGTTTTGTCCGAACAACATGATGTTTTACCTCGGTTCACACGAGATCAAGATAAACTGGGCTCTTACAGTGAGGAAATAAGCATTCGCTCATGTGGTGATTTAGTCTGATTTCAACTCTCTCCGACCTTCGTTAATGAGCGCAGAGCGAGACTGATGGGTCTCCTCCAGGTCCTGTAGACCAAACCACACTTTCACCATCTTCAGCTCGTATGGCACAGAAATGAAGAAACTAACAAGAAACTCTTATTAACCTTCAGAAGACGCACACGAGTGTAAAACTGTATGTTCTGCACAAGTTCTCTCCTTCCTTTAGAAGGTTTCTCTGCTCTTCTGAAACTATAATAGATCTGGCCGCCACAGTCTGTGTATCTCAGAGGCCGCATCAATACATCAATATATATCATCTATATATATATATATATCATCTCTGTATCATCTCTGCCTGTCTGTGGGTTACCAGGGGAAATAAGCCTAGATTTCGCAGTGCTTTGCTATTGACTTTCTTTGGATCATGGCATGTTTGAACTGATACTTACATGGACCGCTCTCAAAGACAGTAATATAGTACCAGCTGTAGTATTGATTTTTATGCATACGAAATTACTGGCCGTCACATGTGTGTGTCGAGCCTATTTTCATGTTTTGGCTCCAAGGAGGATTTTGATATTTTCAGAATATCACAGTCGCCCACCGTCAAGTTCAAAGTTACACGAAAGACAACTTATACTGTGACATATAGTATTTTATTAAATGTTTTTGAATATAATTTAGTGAAGATAAAAGAAAGGCCACTTTTATTGTGACATTCTTATTATTATTTTATTTTAGTATTTTATTATTTAAAATGTTATTTTTTTAATATTTTTTTTTTGTGCGGTCAGATCTATTAACCACATCTAATATAAAAGTTTTTGTTTATATAATATGTGTGTGTGTGTGTATATATATATATATATATATATATATATATATATACTGTATATATAATTGATAGTGTGTGTGTGTGTGTGTGTGTGTGTGTGTGTGTGTGTATACACACACATATATAATTTATATATAAATATAATAATACATATACGCACATATATTATATAAACAAACTTTTATGTTAGATGTGATTAATCACGATTAATCGATTTGACAGCACTATTTTTTTTATTTTGTTTTATTTTTCTATTATTTTATATTTATAAGTTATTGTGACATGTTTTATTATTTTATTAATTTTATTAAAAAAAATTTTTTTTATTATAATCTTTTAATTTTAAGTATTTTCTATATTATTTCCTTCCATTCATTTACAAGCAAGTCCACTTCTACTGTGTCAGACACTGTGCCGCGTTCAGCTCGTTTTCAACACAACACCTAATGAAAAACACACTTTCCTGAAGGCTTTTTACAAATAAATTGACAGCTTGAAGGAGCAGAGCGAAATCTGCGAGGCTTTGGTGAAATTAGTCGCGGTTTCGTCTGCTCACGGCTCAGCAAACGCAGGGTTACGCCGTGAAACGGTTTCAGTTGGAAACACAACAGGCTCGTCCACATGGGCCTGAAAGCATCTGTCGTGTGCTGGTTTACACTGAACCCTGCTGTTGAAAACCAGCTAATGAGGAGCCGCCAGCCAAGTCTCAGATCCCCTGGAAATGAAGGTTTTATTTGTGTGTTGTTCGCCGGCACTGGTTCCTCTCTAGTCGACTGTTCTCGGCTCAGAAAGCGAACAATAATGCATCCTGACCTGTTTTTGGCTCGCCGTTATCGTTCTGTCCTTCGAGCCGAAGCTCCAATGCTTCAGGTGATTTGTCATTTTCCCACCCTACACAAGCTCTTTTTGACTTTTTCTCTTTTTCTTTTTTTAAAACGCAGTCCTGAAGTGTCCACTATCTCCCTGTGAAGGCCTCCTTCACCTCTGTGCAGATAAAACGCTGTCAAAATACTTCCATGTATTATGAATTTTTAAGGCCAGACAAGTAGTTTGTTGAGGTCAGCTTGTAAAGAGAGACTACACGCCTGCGCACATATACATGCAAACACACATATCGATAGAGTGGACACGTAATACGCATGTGCGCGCCGACACCGTTTTCACAGATTCACGTTTCTGAAGTTTACGTGGAGATGATAACGCTTTTAAAAAAATTTCAACACTTGCACCTTGGAATCTATTTCAAGGTTTGCGTTCTCAAGACGCCAAACACTGTCGCTGTGCAAATGAACGGCCAGAACACATTAAAAGCTTTCTGTGTTCAGTAAAAATGGTGTGTGTGTTAGCGGCCCCTAAGTTAATAACTAATGATGTTTGCAATGGAAGTGAGTCAATCAAAACTAACTTTATCTGGACAATAACTTTATTCTAGAGCTGCTGTAAAGCCTAAACAATCTGCTACTGTAATCTCCTATTATCACTGTAAAGCTGTTTTGAAACATCTATATTGTTAAAGCGCTGTATAAATGAAGGAGACTCGACTGAGTGTTGTGTTTGCACGGCCAGCCGCTCTTAGTTCTGCTTAGCTTCTCCCTCTTTCTGTCTGTTTTCCTCCCATCTCTCCACATTTATGCCCCGGGAGAAATTTGGAGGCTGTAATATCTGTGTGTCTGTATCACTGTCCGGTTTACTTTCCTCAGTCGTTCATGAGGCCGGACCGACTGTGTTTGTCCAGTGCGATCTGATGGACGAATATCTGGCTCAAAGCAGAGAAGCCTTTTAGTGGACTTGAGAAACAATAAACCAAATCAAACACCGTCGGGACAACATAACACAGTGCACTTTACTTTACTTTATGCATTATGACAATTCTGATTCAACTCATACAGCAAAAAATAAACAATGATAATAATCAGTGTTTTGCCTAGCTTACAAGTAAAAATATCTTCAAGATAAATTGCATAAAGTATTAAAGTCCCCTGTAGTCAATAATTTGATCCCATTAAAATTAATCTTTGATCACCAAAATTACATATTTAAATATTTAAACGTTTTCTTCTTGCCTTAAAATATCTTGTATGTAACTCGACACCTTTGCCTCATTTAGTATTCGTGGTTCTATGAATATGCAAATGAGCCCCGCCTCCGCTCACTCACTCAGCTCAGAGATCCACTGGTTGACGATCACACGTTGATCTGATTGGTTACAAGGTAGTTTGTGACGTCAGAAACACCAGCGATTTCAAAGCCTGTCTTTGGTTCACTGCAGTTTTAAGGAGAAAATACTCAGCAATGGCGTCGACTTGTGAATTTACACATGTTGGGCCCTATCTCGCACCCAGCGCAAGATACACCGATGCATGTGTCATTCCTATTTCTCACCCGACGCACAGCGGACTCTTCCCTCCACAGACGCACGTCGGTAAATTAGGGAATGAACTTGCGCTCCCGGGGGCGGTTCAGGGAAAAGAGGAGGCGTGTTCCGGCACAAACGTTCCCTGGTGCTATTTTGCAGTTTCAGAAAACAATTCCTCCACTGACCAGGAGAAACCTCGTCTAAAGTCAGCGGCGCGTTATTCAGATGCTATTTTAAGGGCGCATGCTTGGCCATAATGTAGCGTGTGCACAACGCAATAAAAAAAACAACCATTAACAAAACCAAATATCATAATATGACATGATATACATAATTGCACTGGTTCAGAATACAAATCGGTTATTGATCAGTCAATCACATGAGCCTTTAAAGCATGAATACTGAGAGAGTGCAGTTAATAAAACGTGTGATTGTCTGAGTTTGTTGTTGCTGTGTATATTACTGAAGATGATGATAATAAATTAATGTTAGATGTTTTGCTATAAATTACAGACATGCATCTGAAGACTATTTATCATTTTTCTCAGTTATTTTGCTTTATTTCCAGATTCACTCATAGGCTCGTTCTTACACTAGAGCTCGTTCACACATGCACACTCTTCAAAAACAACACTTTAAATCTCTTGACAAACTAAAAGACATAAATTAAATTTGTATGCATTCTAAATAAAAGATATAGATTGTACTGAATGTCAGCTTGCTTATTTTGCTGAAGATAAGGATTTATTGAGTCCACATGTCATGCAAACTATAAACTCTTCTTCTAACAATGCTTTCGGGAAACACATGCCAGATTGTTAATTGTCTGAGTTTGTTGTTGCTGTGTATATTACTGATGATGATGATGATGAGACACAATGAGAGCTGAACTGCTGTTATTCCACTATAATGCGAGTGTGTTTCTCTCTCTCGTCCGCAGGCCAGAATCCGGTGTTCCCCCCGGTGGCTCTGTGGGTGACGGTGGGTCTGGCCGTGTGTTTGCTGGGTTTGCTCATCGCTCTCGCTGTCGTGTGTCGGAGGAAGATCCAGGAGAGCTGCGAGGAGATGAGAGCTGGTGAGGACTCTTCTGTGCTCAGGAACAACACCTGGCCTTCAATCACATCTTAAGCCTTCCTCCTGAAGATATTAGATGATGATAGTC
>CM040827.1:38514421-38596921 GCA_022828995.1 Vimba vimba | reverse complement strand
TGCGAAAAGTAGAAGTATAGTATCAAAAATGCAATACATTTATTAAACTCACAAAAAAATGGGACAGTATCTACTATCTACCATTTTAAACACATTCCCTTGGTGGATATCTCTTCTATTCTGGGCTCTGGCTCCACAGTGCAGAAAGAGTCATGGTTCAATCTCTTAATGACCCTAAATGGCGTTGTAGTAATTATGATATTTAATGCAACTGTGAAACGAATGTGAAGAGTGCAATAATAGGACTCTAGAACTAAATAGATTTGATCTCGTTCAGCTTAAATCCATCTTTAGTCCTCATGATTCTTTTTTCCGTGATCTGTAGCTCTCTGAAAATGAATCGCGGTGAGAATTCACGAGCTAAATCGGCACGGCTGTCGAGCAGAACGAGCCCCGTCTCTCGCCTCAGGTGAAGGCCAGAGTAAACGCTGGCAGAGTCCAGGTTCTGCTCCCCCTGTGGCTTTAATGTCATTAAAGATTCATTTGACTCCTTTAGTCTGATTGAATTATTCAGCCTGGCCATGAGCAGTAGAGTTAATACTATGAGATTTTAATAAGCAGGCAGGTGAAGAGGGTCAGAGAGAGAGAGCGAGAGAGAGAGAGCGATGTGTCCGTGGTAATGGGGGTCTCATGAATATTTCACATGTGACGAGTGTCAGATGTGTGTGTGGATGACGTGACGTGATGCTGACGGTGGGAATCCGTCAACGCTCTAAACTGAATGCTTTTGTGTCAGCAGCTTTTAATTTGACTCGTGTTTTGATTGGTCCGTTAGTCCCGTCTGTTGATGTGAATGAATGTTTTGAACAGTTTTGATCTCAAGCTCTGATGGAGACAGTAGCCGCGTTTCCATTACCCTTCAAATTGCGCAAATTGAAATTGCGAATTGAAAATATAGCCAATGGAAACACGTAAATTTCGCAAAAACTCCCATTTATCGCAAAAAAGGTTTTCCGCTCGCATGAGGGGGTTTTTCAGGCAATTCGAAAAATACATATTTCGCAAAACTGCAATGGAAACAGTTTTTGTGCATTTACAGTCACCTGACGTAGATGACGCGGTGTGTTTGGACAGAATACGAGACAAGAGTTCTTATTTAAATTCATAAAAGACAAAAGAATTTCAGGAATACTGGATTATAAACCACAAAGAAATGCCACAATCAAGACCTTGAAGCAGATATGAGGGAGAAACACCCAGAAACACCTCATATCTCAAGTATAAGGGGCTTTCCTTGCCATTAATGCTTGGATAACACCCCTACGTCTCCTTTAAGTAATAATAATGGCCAGTGCAGTTGCTGGGATATACATAAACCTACCAATGTCCGTTGCCATGATTATTGGTATGACTTATCGCGAGAGGAAAAAATGAAGTTTTAGTCACATAACATCGGTTAATGGAAACGGCGTCATTTCGCAATAGTTTTTTGTCGACATTTAGAAAAAAATCGGAAAAGTTTGGTGCAAATCTGTAATGGAAACGCGTAGAGAAACAGTCGATGCGGAACACTGCAGCTTCCAGCAAACACAACTACATTTTGTAAATGTTAAAAAGGATGCAATCTCGTTTTTTTACCCCTATAAACTTAATACGACAGATGCCTGCATTTAATAATTAATATATTCACGTTGCAAAATATTGTCAGGAAGTTGTTGGCATGCCCACTTTTGACATTTAATAAGCCTCATTACCACATCCAACCTGGCATCACATTTGCCTAAATGTTTGTGGCTGTGTTTGCCAGTAATAAGGTGAGGTATAGAGATCAGGGTTATTAGAGTAAACTAAAACTGTTAAAAAATAAATAAATACATTGTTCATTAAAATAAACATTAAATGAAATAAAAGAAAATAGTAAAAAACGTAATCTTATTTTATTTCAGATAGTTGCCAATGCAAGATTTATGTACTAAAATAACTAAAACTGAAATAAAACTATATCAACAAATATTCTAGTATTATTTGTTTATATTTCTTCGTAACTAATTTGCTGTATTGAATTTCATAGGCTAAATGATTAATGAAAAGTAATTTGCATATTAGTAGCAAGAGTATTTTTTTATTCTACCTTCCCTGTAGGTAACGAACACCTAAATATTATTATTACATTACTCTCATATGTCATTTTCATAATATCTGATATTAAGTAAAAATGACTGAATCCTGTCAGCCGCTCTCATTCTGCTTTTGTCAGTTTAATGTTTCAGATATGAGTGAGAAATTTAGACAAGAGTGTAGCAAAGTTGAACTAATATGAACAATTACAGTCTTGAGTAAAATGTTCAGAAGTCGTGTTAAATTCTCCTGTTGTTGGCACAGACTTTCCATTGAACCATTTTAACCGGTTGTAAGCTTGTTTTTCTTTTATCTTTTTTAAAGAAATTTAAAGAAACATTTCACAAATACAATGTTGACAGGTTATGAACAGTCTATAAACAAGGCCATTTAAACTACATCTGTGGAATATTTTATTGTACAGAATACGTTATTATAAAACCTTAATAAACTGTTACAGATTGGTTTGGGTTTGTTGTTGCTTTGACATTATGAGGCTGTTTTAAACCTACCTAGGAGGTTTCACAACATTTCTGAAACTTTTTTTTTTGTTATATATATTTTATTTTTATTTTTTTGTTATTGCAGGTGTGGTACTAGAACATTTTGTACTGCAGTGTTTCCGACTGGTAACCAAAATGCAGCGTTGTGTAAAAGCGTTCTGTACTTGCTGGGTTGTTTCATTTTCATGTTCATTTTAGTATCTGCAGTCTCCTGCTGCTTTCAGACGTTTCCTCCCTCACCATCTGGTACTTTCTTTCTGCAAACTGATGATTGTCCTCATCCGGCAGATCCATTAAGCTCACGTCTTTACAGTAGTTTCGCCCTGAGGAAAGCCTCTGTAATCCTCCAGCCACGCCCCAAACTATAATCCTTCTACAGAAGCCACACCCCAAACTATCATCCTGCTACAGAAGCCACGCCCCAAACTCTCAGTCTACTACAGTAGCCACGCCCCAAACTATCATTCTGCTACAGAAGCCACGCCCCAAACAATCATCCTGCTACAGAAGCCACGCCCCAAACTATCATCCTGCTACAGAAGCCACGCCTCAAACTATCATCCTGCTACAGTAGCCACGGCCCAAACTATCATCCTGCTACAGAAGCCACACCCCAAACAATCATCCTGCTACAGAAGCCACGCCTCAAACTATCATCCTGCTACAGAAGCCACCCCCCAAACTCTCAGTCTGCTACAGTAGCCACGCCCCAAACAATCATCCTGGTACAGTAGCCACACCCCAAACAATCATCCTGCTACAGAAGCCACGCCCCAAACAATCATCCTGGTACAGTAGCCACGCCCCAAACTATCATCTTGCTACAGTAGCCACGCCCCAAACAATCATCCTGCTACAGAAGCCACCCCCCAAACTCTCAGTCTGCTACAGTAGCCACGCCCCAAACTATCATTCTGCTACAGAAGCCACGCCCCAAACAATCATCCTGCTACAGAAGCCACGCCCCAAACAATCATCCTGCTACAGAAGCCACGCCCCAAACTATCATCCTGCTACAGAAGCCACGCCCCAAACAATCATCCTGCTACAGAAGCCACGCCCCAAACTATCATTCTGCTACAGAAGCCACGCCCCAAACTATCATCCTTCTACAGTAGCCACGCCCCAAACTATCATCCTGCTACAGAAGCCACGCCCCAAACAATCATCCTGCTACAGAAGCCACGCCCCAAACTATCATCCTGCTACAGAAGCCACGCCCCAAACAATCATCCTGCTACAGAAGCCACGCCCCAAACTATCATTCTGCTACAGAAGCCACGCCCCAAACTATCATCCTTCTACAGTAGCCACGCCCCAAACTATCATCCTGCTACAGAAGCCACGCCCCAAACTATCATTCTGCTACAGAAGCCACGCCCCAAACTATCATCCTTCTACAGTAGCCACGCCCCAAACTATCATCCTGCTACAGAAGCCACGCCCCAAACAATCATCCTGCTACAGAAGCCACGCCCCAAACTATCATCCTGCTACAGAAGCCACGCCCCAAACAATCATCCTGCTACAGTAGCCACGCCCCAAACTATCATTCTGCTACAGAAGCCACGCCCCAAACAATCATCCTGCTACAGAAGCCACGCCCCAAACTATCATCCTGCTACAGAAGCCACGCCCCAAACTATCATCCTGCTACAGTAGCCACGCCCCAAACTATCATTCTGCTACAGAAGCCACGCCCCAAACAATCATCCTGCTACAGAAGCCACGCCCCAAACTATAATCCTTCTACAGAAGCCACACCCCAAACTATCATCCTGCTACAGAAGCCACGCCCCAAACTCTCAGTCTACTACAGTAGCCACGCCCCAAACTATCATTCTGCTACAGAAGCCACGCCCCAAACAATCATCCTGCTACAGAAGCCACGCCCCAAACTATCATCCTGCTACAGAAGCCACGCCTCAAACTATCATCCTGCTACAGTAGCCACGGCCCAAACTATCATCCTGCTACAGAAGCCACACCCCAAACAATCATCCTGCTACAGAAGCCACGCCTCAAACTATCATCCTGCTACAGAAGCCACCCCCCAAACTCTCAGTCTGCTACAGTAGCCACGCCCCAAACAATCATCCTGGTACAGTAGCCACACCCCAAACAATCATCCTGCTACAGAAGCCACGCCCCAAACAATCATCCTGGTACAGTAGCCACGCCCCAAACTATCATCTTGCTACAGTAGCCACGCCCCAAACAATCATCCTGCTACAGAAGCCACCCCCCAAACTCTCAGTCTGCTACAGTAGCCACGCCCCAAACTATCATTCTGCTACAGAAGCCACGCCCCAAACAATCATCCTGCTACAGAAGCCACGCCCCAAACAATCATCCTGCTACAGAAGCCACGCCCCAAACTATCATCCTGCTACAGAAGCCACGCCCCAAACAATCATCCTGCTACAGAAGCCACGCCCCAAACTATCATTCTGCTACAGAAGCCACGCCCCAAACTATCATCCTTCTACAGTAGCCACGCCCCAAACTATCATCCTGCTACAGAAGCCACGCCCCAAACAATCATCCTGCTACAGAAGCCACGCCCCAAACTATCATCCTGCTACAGAAGCCACGCCCCAAACAATCATCCTGCTACAGAAGCCACGCCCCAAACTATCATTCTGCTACAGAAGCCACGCCCCAAACTATCATCCTTCTACAGTAGCCACGCCCCAAACTATCATCCTGCTACAGAAGCCACGCCCCAAACTATCATTCTGCTACAGAAGCCACGCCCCAAACTATCATCCTTCTACAGTAGCCACGCCCCAAACTATCATCCTGCTACAGAAGCCACGCCCCAAACAATCATCCTGCTACAGAAGCCACGCCCCAAACTATCATCCTGCTACAGAAGCCACGCCCCAAACAATCATCCTGCTACAGTAGCCACGCCCCAAACTATCATTCTGCTACAGAAGCCACGCCCCAAACAATCATCCTGCTACAGAAGCCACGCCCCAAACTATCATCCTGCTACAGAAGCCACGCCCCAAACTATCATCCTGCTACAGTAGCCACGCCCCAAACTATCATTCTGCTACAGAAGCCACGCCCCAAACAATCATCCTGCTACAGAAGCCACGCCCCAAACTATAATCCTTCTACAGAAGCCACACCCCAAACTATCATCCTGCTACAGAAGCCACGCCCCAAACTCTCAGTCTACTACAGTAGCCACGCCCCAAACTATCATTCTGCTACAGAAGCCACGCCCCAAACAATCATCCTGCTACAGAAGCCACGCCCCAAACTATCATCCTGCTACAGAAGCCACGCCTCAAACTATCATCCTGCTACAGTAGCCACGGCCCAAACTATCATCCTGCTACAGAAGCCACACCCCAAACTATAATCCTGCTACAGAAGCCACACCCCAAACTATCATCCTGCTACAGTAGCCACACCCCAAACTATCATCCTGCTACAGAAGCCACGCCCCAAACTCTCAGTCTACTACAGTAGCCACGCCCCAAACTATCATTCTGCTACAGAAGCCACGCCCCAAACAATCATCCTGCTACAGAAGCCACGCCCCAAACTATCATCCTGCTACAGAAGCCACGCTCCAAACTATCATCCTGCTACAGTAGCCACACCCCAAACTATCATCCTGCTACAGTAGCCACGCCCCAAACTATCATCCTGCTACAGTAGCCACGCCCCAAACTATCATCCTGCTACAGTAGCCACGCCCCAAACTCTCAAATTCATACTATTGGTTGAGCTGGAAAGAGACTGACGAATCTGGGGTGCATTTCCCGAACAACGACGTAACTTGCTGCTTAATTACCATAGTACGATACATCGTTGAAGAAATCAACTAGTTAGCCACGACTGTTTCCCGAAACCGTATTGTTGCAAAGTGGTCGTTCAACCATGTTGGTTAATGATGTCACGCACGTGGAGTAATAACTTCTTTTAATGAATCTGTTTGAGATCGAATTAACGCTAGATGTTTTGCTATAAATTACAGACATTATTTTGCTTTATTTCCAGATTCAATGCTTGTTCTTACACACTAGAGCTCGTTCACACATGCACACTCTTCAAAAATGGTGCTTTAAATCTCTTGACAAACTAAAAGACATGAATGACATTTGTATGTATTCTAAATAAAATATATAGATTGTACTGAATGTCAGCTTGCTTATTTTGCTCAAGATCAGGATTTATTGAGTCCACATGTCATGCAAACTAGAGACTCTTCTTCTAACCACAGGTCGAGATCTGTCGCTCCAAACCAGAACTGTGTGATGCTGTTTGCGAATGTTCGTTTGAACGATGGTTTTGGGAAACACAGACTCGCTGAACTGCTGATGATAACGACAGAACTTGCGAACATAGTTGGCTAACGATGCTTTTGGGAAACGCACCCCTGAGTGGATGCTCTCAATGTTCTGATGGTTCCTGAAGGGCTCAATATTTACACTTGTGGGGGAGATAAACTAAAAATAGTCGAGTAACATTAACCTGGGTAAAAAGAATGCATTAAAAAAAAAAAAGTCTTACATGCGTCACCTTTAAATACACAGGCGGGATGAGGGAACTAAACAAGACACAGGTGAAAACAATCAGTAACCCTAGAGACAAACAAGGGCATAATTCAAAACTAAAGCAACAAACTAATCAGAAGCAAGAACTAAAGAGAGGAGAACCGAAGAACACAGACACTATAGTGACAACATCAATCATGCTAAAACAACTGTTCCAAGCGTTTAGACTTGCGACGTTTGGCAACAAGGCAATAAACGGAGCGACCCGAGCCGTAGCTAGGGATCAGAATAACGTAGAGACCTTAGGCCAGACAGAAGGGAGTATTCGTAACACAGCGACACACACTCTCTCCCACTGTCATTTCTACTTTCCATTGACGTCATCATTATAGACTTTTCATGCCATTCATGCAGAGTCTGTCTGGCACGGTATTGCAACCCTTGGCAACTGAACTGACCACCCCAGGGATCTCCATTCAGCCGACTCCTTCAGACCGGCTGTGTTTGCCCGTGTGTGTGTGTGTTTTGTTTGCATGTATTGTGTTGCTTTGCTCACAGTTAAATGTCACATACTGTGGCACCTCTAAAAAACAGCAACAGAAAACCCCGGTCTAGTGTTTGAGTGCTGGGCAGGTTGTAATGATGTTGGGTGTGTAGACTGCAGTTTGCTCTCCGGGGAGTACGAGTCTGAGATGGTTGTTACTTGCCCACACAAACTCAATAGTGCTTTTTTTACTAGCCTTGAGTTGTTTACCTCGTCTTTTCCCCCACATCCTTAAAGAAAACTCTTTTCTTCTCTCTGTTTCAGCTGCAACACCTCTAAAGAGCTAAAGTTGGAGACCACAGGTACGTCTCCCAACCAAGATATTTTACTGTTTTCAGTGGTGTGTTTATGATTTTTATATTTTTTTCTGTACATTCTCTGAAATTTTCACTGAAATATTATTATATAAATATTATTATATTTATTATCATCTTTATTATGTGTTATTATTGTTATATATATATATATATATATATATATATATATATATATATATATATATATATATATATATATATATATATATAATTATATTATTATTATTTCAGGGTTAAGCAAAATTCTGAATTTTGTTATAATCAAAACAAAGCCGATAATTAGAACATTCTGAGAAATTATAATATTTATTGCATAATGGTCTGTTTATTTTATTAAATATAACTTTATAAATGCAATATTTTAATTTAATTTATTGTATATAAATGTGCAAATTTGTAATGAATTCAATGCATTTAAAAATGTAAAATATTTATACATATACTATTTTATATAATATTTCTAAATAATACAAATTTCTATAGGTTTGATACTTCGAAGACTCTGGAAATCCCACATATGTTGTGTCTGCAGTTATTGGTAATTCAGACTGCAAAATAAATTTCTAGAAATTATTACAATATTAGTATTTTTAATATAATTTCACATAAATGTACAAACATGCAATTAATTGAATACGTTTAAAATGTAATATATATATGTGTGTGTGTGTGTGTGTGTGTGTGTGTGTGTGTGTGTGTGTGTGTGTGTGTGTGTGTGTACATATATGTATTTAATACACATTTCTATAGGTTTGAATTTCTATTTAACCCTAACCCAAATGTCTTAAGATTCTGGAAATGCCACAATCATGCTGAAAGATGAAGGTAATTCCTACAAATTCGTCCATTATTACTCCATCTTAATTCAGCTTAAATTCACAATTCTACATTCTGCTGCCTCAATTGAGATTCAGGAATTGGATACTGTAGCATCTTTAATTCTGTTAAAGATCTTTAAAGTGTTTTCGAGCAGCATGTTCTGTGGCGATCTTTCCATTTGAATAAAGCGTCATTATCTTTATTCCGTGAAGGACGTTCAGAAGTTCCCGAAGTCTTGACATTCCGCTTCGGATAATATCCACCAGGTCAATGGTTGCCATGACGGATTCATTTGAGTGTCAAGTCATTAAAGTGTCCTGGTGTCCTGCTCCTCATGCTAAGCCTGATTACTGCTGATCTCCAGCACTTTCAGTCATTACAAAGGTGCAAACGAATGGGGTCGAGGTTGCAGGAAAAACTCCATTTGAAAGAGAGGGGGGAAAGCTGCCTGTTGCTAAGACAAGGAAATGTTCATATGTTCAAACATCGTTTAGATCAAAGCAAATGAAGTAGATGTGTCCATCATGTGTAAAGTAACCGGGCTTGCTGAGATGAGGAACGTTGCATTGAGTTTGGAGGTGATTTTGTGAGTCCTGCTTGGTTTAGTTTAGTTTAGTTTTGCGAGCGGATTCACTGACCCACTGCCCCCTGTGATGTCCAGTGTGCCCAAGGCAACCTGCACTGCTTTGTTTCCAGATCTGTGTTTGTTTGCACTGGGCTATTTTTGGAAATTGCATCATGAACCGTTGCAAAAGGCCTGAGGCGTCGCCGTGTTTCAGAACATTATCCTTCTCTGCTGTTTCTGAGAACTGTGGATGTGGTTCATAATGACTGGACATTCATATCAGATAAATCTTTATTCAGGGGATGAGATGTAATTACATTTTCACTCTCTCTCTCTATATATATATTACTAATAGTGGCAGTAAAGACATTTCTAATGATATTTATATTTCAAATAAATGTTGTTCTTTTGAACTTTCTATTCATCAATGCATCCTGAAAAAAAATGTATCACGGTTTCCACAAAAATATGAAAATCAGCAAATCATCATATTATGCTGATTTGTGAAGGATCATGTGACACTGAAGACTGGAGAAATGATGCTGAAAATGCAGCTTTCATCACAGGAATAAATTACACTTTACAATATATATTCACATAGAAAATGGTTTATGTTGTAATAATATTTCACAAAATTGCTGTTTTTACTTTGATCAAACAAATGCAGCCTTGGTGAGCAGAAGAGACATTTAATAAATTTTACCATCCCCAAACATTATTCACAGTAATGGTTATTTGCAAAATTTGTTTCATAGATTGATTTACATTATATTAATAATAGATCATATTCAAATATGTTTAACACCATCACATTTACTGTATTTAACTGTATTTGACCTGGACACTTTGCAGTAAGGTGAAATGCAGTTTAGTGTGACTGCTGTGGTTAGGGCATCTTCTGGAAGATAGTTATTGTTGTGGGTGGCATAATAGCAATATTACCACTGTAATATTGTGCTCAAATTAGTTTTGTTCTGATTACAGTTCTGGCAACAGCCCTTTGAATGAGCTGCAACCAATGGTCTTTCTGGGAAAGCTGGCGATGAGTAGCATTTGCTGTACAGTCTGTCCTGCTGGTAATGAATTTGTGAGTTAGCTGGTGTGTGTGTGTGTGTGTGTGTGTGTGTGTGTGTGTGTGTGTGTGTGTGTGTGTGTGTGTGTGTGTGTGTGTGTGTGTGTGTGTGTGTGTGTGTGTGTGTGTGTGTGTGTGTGTGTGTGTGTGTGTGTGTGTGTGGATGCTGCACATTGGTGGTGGTTTAGAAAACCCTTCCATGTAAAGCACTTTGAGTACCCAGAAAAGCGCTATATAAATGTAATGAATTATTATTATTATTATTATTATTATTATTATTATTAATTTTTGTGAATCTTGTTTGCATGCATTTTTTTAGATGATGATAATAAGCTGATTTAGTGATTGATTTGAAAGGACTACTGAAACCAAGATTTTTTAAAACAGGAGAGGTCCAAGGACCGAGCCCTGAGGGTCTCCACATGCATGGAGGTCCAATTAGATTCTTAGTTTTTGTAGAGTCATAGTCCTAGCCAGTTTTCTAATTTGTCTAAGTGCAAATTTTGTTCGACAGTGTCAAAAGTAAATATTTTGCTTGAATCAGTATTTAGACATTTTCATTGTTTGTCTTTACGAGTGGCGTCACTGTGCTGCGATCTTATTGGAAACCAGATGGCAAATTGACGAAGGAGCAATTTGATTTTAGGAATTTGTTCTGCTGATTGAAAACCATCACTCTTTGCATGGACATTAATTCAAGTGTTGTTTTCTTTTAATCTAACATTATCCATCCATGGAGTTTATTTAATTTATTCAACCAATTTTTTTTCCAATTTTCTCCATCAAATTAAAATATGGTTATTTCTTTATTTCTCATTGGCAGCATGACATGATTTTATGTTCGTACAACAAAACTTGAACACTTTATTTTATAACTTGAACACTTTATTTTTGTTGGAAAGTATTAATGTAATTAATAGGTGGCAACATATTTTGGGATAATAAAGTTAATTAAACTTTTTTAAAATATGCTTGTATTCTAATTTACTTAATTTTTTGTTTCATAGAAAAAAATATCTAATTTAAGACAAAAAATGTAGGAGGGATAAAATAAGTTTTAAAAAGTTTTAAAAAAATAGAAAAATGTGCACTGATGAATTGTGCGCAGAAATGTGCATTAGAAAGTGAAAAGGATGAATTCTGATTGCATTATGACTTTAGAAGTGCTGACTTTACTGTATCTGCGTTTGGCCCCATATAGCAGTCTTAGATTGACGAATAATCGGGAGCAGATGAGATAAATTTGCTGTATGCCTTGAGTAGGCCCTAGTCCTTCCATCACTTATCAAAACTGAAATGGAGGAAGCCACAGGCACATTGGGTTCCCTCTTGTTCTGGGAACATTTGTGAATGTCAGTGCTACTGTAACGGAGACCTGACACACATCGCTGAGAGCTGTTATCAGTCGAGAAGCGGATCCTGCGATGCTTTCCATGTGCATCAGTTCATGTCCACGCTTTTTCCCCAAATGCTGCATTTTTAATTGTTGGCTGACTCGATGACAGGCAAGCTCTCTTTAGTCTTTTAGCTGAGAAAACCTTCATATGTATCCAGTTGACTCAACTAACTCCTCATGTTTAACTAGAACTGTATTACACGGTAACACTCGTTTACTGCTCACAAAATGTGCTTTACCAAAGTCCCACCATAGTTGCATTGCTGGAAAGGAGGATTTTGTGATTTTAAAGTATCCAGAGGCATTTTAAAGTTTTAAATGCTTGATTTTCAAAACTTGCTCTTTTCTAACTTCAACATCACAAAAGATGGCAACTCCTCCATTAAAGCTACAATATGTAAGATTTTTGTAATAAAATATCCAAAAATCACTTGCAATGTGTGCTATAATTCCTGCAGTATATCCTTACAATATCCCAAAAGTTCCCAAAGATTTTTAATTTCAGAGAAATTCCAATTTTAAATAATGTTTCGTCCATGTTCACCTGTCGCCTGTCAATGACGTAATATCCGCGTTATCCCTGGTTTCCGCTTGTACTGCTGTAGTAACCATGGCGACAGACGTGGACAACTGCGTTACGTCTAGCGGCGCGCTCACGCTGTTGTCGTTCAAACATTATGGACCATGGCAGGCAGACTTTGGGACAAAAGGAGAACTAAAACGAGGATGAATATCAGCGTGGCGTTTTCGAGATGCCGAGAGCTAGCGTCCGCGGCTAACTTCGACTTGACAGAGACACGCAAATGTAGAGGTGAGCAAATGTACATAAAACAACTCAATGTTATACAGCTCAACATGATGAAATGTTAGAATATGATCAGTATGTTATTCTAATGTTGATCTCGCTCACTGCTAGTCTCATACAGACAAACTAACACACAGAATAACATTATAACATACAACCATTAAAATGCAGTTTAGTGTGATAGTGTAGAGCAAGTGAACAGCGCTGCGTTCCCTCACACGTTTCATTCGTCTGATAAACTGCCCTGTGTGAGTATTATTCAGCACTTGCGTTCGGTAGAATGAAATGTCCTCATCTCTTTATATCCGCGGGACTCGCGTGTGGCGCTGAGATCTGTCTCTCATTAGCGATCGTGTCCTGCTTCACACCACAGGCATGTTAAACACATCAGTGTATTCACTCGTCCATGAACATTATTAGATCCATCGGCATGACGACAAGTTCCATGATTCCGCTTACGCATCATCAACCTACGCCTGTGTTACTGTAAGAGGTTAGCGACCCCTAGCGGAGCAAAAATTACATATTGTAGCTTTAAGTGTCATGTATTAGCTTAAAAAAAGAGATGTTTTTTCTCATTCAATCAACAGTGTTTCTTCTTTCTAATTACTTTTTTTCCTGTTCCTTTTTTTAAATTCAGAGATGCAATACAAACTTGACTCAAACTGTAAAATAAAAATGAATGCAGCCCCTAAAGAAAACACAATATTGGCATATTTCTGAGATTTTCTTTTTCTCTGCGCTCTTCATTCTGAGGGCTCCCTGTTAGAAACACACACCGCCTCTTCTGAAGTTGGTGAGACCAGGGGCAATTGTAACATTTTAGATATATGTATATATTTTCCTTCATAATTCACAGACTATGACAAAAGCATGCAAAAGTAATGATGGATGGATGGATGGATGGATGGATGGATGGATGGATGGATGTATGGATGTTATGGATGGATGTATGTAGGTATGGATGGATGTATGGATGGATGTATGGATGGATGGATGGATGGATGGATGGATGGATGGATGGATGGATGGATGGATGGATGGATAGATAGATAGATAACCTATAGTGAGTGCAGTCTGTATAACAAATTATGTCAGTGGTCAAATTAAAACAAAGAAAACTGAGAAATATTTTTTCCAACATGCCATCTCCTTCAACACAGTCATTGTGGTTTTGCTGGTTTTGTTCACATCCATGTCTGGTGTCCAGCATCATGTTTTGCTCCGTAGCCTCGGGCTCTGACACACACACACACACACATGCGTCACATGACTTCACCGAGGCAAGAGCACCTGAGGACCATCACATGCCAACTTTCACTGGCTTTCATTGAGAATTTATCGTTTGGGTCGAAGCTCTGCCTTATTTCTTCCCTTAAGCATCAAGCCCTGTTCCTCCACTGCTCTCCTGCATTAATTGTGCTAGAGGTTCAAACTTTGGAGGTGAGGAGAGACGAGGCCTCGTGAGACTCGCACACTGTAAATCATTCAGGTTATAGATTGAAGATACTCATTGGAAGAGCATGGAAAGGTCATAGCTTAAAGCTGAAGGCACGGATGGAGATCTATTGTGAAAACCTATAGAAAGATCAATAATTGAACCATAAAAAACTCTTCTCCCATTACAGTGATTTCATCCCTTAGTTTAGACTCATCTAGACATTGCATTAATTTGCAAAATGTGTATAAATACGAGTACATTGCATTGTGGCATGCAGTGTTTAACTGTATTTTTTACATACTGTATAGTTTATATTATGCTGACTTGTTGTTTACTAGCATTGACTATTTCCTTTGATAAAAGCTATAAATTCATATGCTATTGCAAACTTGATTGTCATGAAATTAGATTTGCACGAGGAGCTTGATCACATTAATATTCAAACACTAATTAATCTACATGGATTGAAACCAAAGCTCAAAACTGAAGTCATAAACTGGTTAATCGTCAGGATGAAGTCAGATTGAATGAATGAAAGAACTTGTGTGTGTCTATCAAGTGCAACTAGCCTGAAATAGTCATAGCACAGAGAGTGTGAATACTGTAACCTGTGTGTGTGTGTGTGTGTGTGTGTGTGTGTGTGTGTGTGTGTGTGTGTGTGTGTGTGTGTGTGTGTGTGTGTGTGTGTGTGTGTGTGTGTGTGTGTGTGTGTGTGTGTGTGTGTGTGTGAGAAGATGCTGCTTTATGTGAGTAGGTCGTGTGATAGTTTGCTGTTCCAAACATAGCCAGAGAGATCTTTATTACCGAGCACCGCGAGTCTGAGAAATACATCAAAGTCTAATATAAAACACAAGCAGCTCCCTCTAGCAGTTCAGAAAACAGATGATGATTGGAAGAAGGAAGACAGAGAGGATGAGGAGGAAAACGAGCTGTAATTGCAGTCCCCCACACACACACACACACACACACACACACACACACACACACACACACCCTGAAATAGCCTTGCAGTTCTCAAGACAAGTAATGCTGTGGCCTAAGCGTTTCCTCAAGCCCTCTTCTTTAACCTCAGGTCTGTTACGCTCATGTTCATGGCCACGGGTTTATATGTTGGTCTTTGATGGCAGAGACTTGAAGTCCACCGAAACTTCTTAGGCCTGATTTGCATCGTGACCTTCAGTGTTTCCAGAGTCGCTGAAACAACAAATCTTGTTAAAACTGACAGTTTATGACTGTGTTTACACAGTGCAGAATATCTGATTTAATGATAATGAAAGTCTGCATGTGACGTGTGATATTACTGCGTATCGTGGGATATTTTCACCATAAACTTCTCTGATATTCGAATATTGATATTTTCTGCTGATTAATGCAGTCCCACACACACACACACACACACACACACACACACACACACACACACACTCACAAAAACACTCACGCACACACTCACTCACTGACACACTCACACACACAGTGACACATTCACTCACTGACACTCACACACACAGTGACACATTCACTCACTCACACACTGACACACACACACACACACACACACACACACACACACACACACACACACACACACACACACACACACACACACACACACACACACACTCACTCACTCACTCACTGACACACTCACTCACACACTGACACTCACACACTCTCTCTCTCTCACACACACACACACAGTCACACACACTCACAAAAACACTCACACACACACTCACTCACTCACTCACTCACTGACACACTCACACACACAGTGACACATTCACTCACTCACACACTGACACTCACACACACACACACACACACACTCACTCACTGACACACTCACTCACACACTGACACTCACACACTCTCTCTCTCACACACACAAACACACACACACACACACACACACACACACACACACACACACACACACACACTCACTCACTGACACACTCACTCACACACTGACACTCACACACTCTCTCTCACACACACACACACGCACTCACAAAAACTCACTCACTCTCACACTGACACTCACACACTCTCTCACACACACACACTCACAAAAACTCACTCACTCACTGACACACTCGCACACACACTGACACACTCACACACACACACACACACACTGACATTCACACAGTCCATCACATTCACTCTCTCTCTCTCTCTCTCTCTCTCTCTCTCTCTCTCTCTCTCTCTCTCTCTCTCTCTCTCACTCTCTCTCTCACTCTCTCTCTCTCTCTCTCTCTCTCTCTCTCTCTCTCTCTCTCTCTCTCTCTCACTCACACACACACACACACACACACACTTTCTCTCTCACACACACACACATGCTCCCTTGTGTGAAGTCACTGCAGTTTTATACAGTTGCACAGTTTTATATAGGTCATGTTATTCTAAAAGTTTCTCAAGTAAATGTAAAGATTACGGCAGCATTTGGTGGGGAGTTGAAGTGGGACTTTAAAAAAAAAATACATTTAAATAAAAAATCAAGCAGATAAAGTCTTCTTAGTCAACATGCGATACACACATTGGATCTGGACTTGCCTTGACGCTCTCATACCGTACTTCTGCAGGTTTCGCACACTATAAGCTACTGTATTCTCTGTGGTCTAAAGTAAGGCCTATCCGTCTCCTATGGCAATATAGATGTTTTGACAGCATTAAGTGGTGTGCAGTTAGTGTGTGTCTGCTTATGCATGCCTAAAAATAAACAGATCCCAATACGCTCACAGTAGTGTTGTGTGTGTTTCCGTTCTGAGAGGAGAAGTGATGGTTCAGGACTTCATATGAAACTTAATGGCTGTCGAAGCGATCCAGAGCCGATAGGGGCAATTAGTGGAGGATAATGGCTCGCACACCATACCTTCAGTAGTGCACTAAAATATTGATTTAATTCCCATCCTATATATTCCCCTTAACCATTTGCTGTCACTATAAAAATATCTCTCATCCTGGCAGGGCGAACATAGAGCTGTGAAACAGTGGAGTCGAGGGAACGAGAGAATCAGGCTTTTAGGGTGGAGGTTTACAGTGTGTGTGTGTGTGTGTGTGCCTGAGGAGGACTGTGCTCTCTATCAGTGCTGAGAAACACTGGAAGCGGATGTTCAGAGACGTGAGTGGCGTAATAAGGAAGAAGAACCGGTCAGAGACGATTCCAGACCTTCACAATGCCTAATTCATTCTTAATGTGAACTGAAACCAATCACAAGTCAACTATAGGGCTTTAAGAGCAATGTTTGCACTGGAAAAACAAGACAAAATAGAGTTTATTATTGCCATGTTGCTTATTGACACATGGAGCAAACAAAATATGAGAAGGAACCCAAGACACTGAAGGAGCCGTTGATCTGAACGCACTGTTTGTCCAGAGCAACGTCCCTTTAGAAAACATGGTAACACTTTATTTTGATGGTCCACTTTAGACATTCTACTAACTATAAGTAACTTTGCAACTACATATCAACTAACTGTCATTAGAGTATTAGTAGACTGATGATTAATATCTGCTAACTCTTTATTCTGATGCTCCTCAACACACATTCTACTGACTATAAGTAACTTGGCAACTACAAGTCAACTTATTCTACTAACCCGAACCCTAACACCTAACCATAACCTAACAGTCTACTGACAGTCTACTACAATATTCTAATACTCTAATGAGAGCTAGTTGACATGTAGTTGCAAAGTTACTCATAGTTAGTAGAATATCTAAAGTGGACCATCAAAATAAAGTGGAACCGAAAACACCAGTTCACTTTCTTTATCAGGCTGAGAAGAAATAGACTGAATGGCTTAAAGACAACATGAACAAGTATAAATGAATGAATGAATGAATGAATGAATAAATATTTGTATTATTATTTATTGATTTTATTTTTAAATATAAATAAATATTATCAGGTTTTATAAAGGTTTCATAATTGTAATAATAATAATAATAACAACAATCATCATCATCATTATTTATTTGTTTATTTATTTTTAAACTGTTTAAATAAATATTTTCTGGTTTACTAAAGGTTTAATAATAATAATAATAATAATAATTATTATTATTGGTTTATTTTTTTTGTTATTATTATTTTTATTGATTTGTTTGTTTTTGAAACTGTTTAAATAAATAAATATTTTTCAGTTTTATAAAATGTAATGTTAAATAAAAAGATTCTCATTTCATAAAGTTAATCTCTTAACTAAATGCTGAATGACGTTCCAGCCAACATTGTTTCCTGCTAGTATTATGTTTCACCTGAAGATTCATCTCATTATGGAAGAAAATGTGTCTTTAACAGAAAAACTTGGGCCAGAACTAGCGAGTATTAACTAGTTTCCAGAAATCTCACTCATGTTTCCGCAGGACACGACACAGCGGCCGGTGATAATCGATTAGTTCTGTTTGTCAGACGAGTTTTTGGAGAACGTCAGTTTACTGTGGTGTCGTCGCGCCGCATCTACTGTAGACAGCATCACTGATTATAATGCTTTTATTTGTTTTTGTCACGTTTCAGCTCTGAAATGAAAGCCAGCATAGACACTTCCCACACAGAAAACGTACATCTGTCTTGTAAATGAAAATGTTTTTCCCTCCATGAATTACAGAAGAAGCCATTGGCCTTATTGTTCTTGCATTATTAATGGTTGTTCTGACATGGATCCCCCAAAGGTGGGACGGAAGGAGGGAAAGAGGAGGGCGAAGCGATAGAGAGAGAAGAGGACGAGACAGTAGATCAATGTCGACTAATGAACACGCCTGGAGTTTGGCGTGACACAGGTCGCACTCCTCCGAGCTCTCTCGCCTCTCCTCTGTTTCTGAGTTACGCAACCAGCCTGAGGGCTCAATTAAGGGCCATAGATTACCCACAATGCAAAGGCGGCAGGAGACGTGCGATAGCTGGTTTTCTGTCCGTCTCCTCACACACATCAACGCAGGCTTTCTAAGGTAGATTGTGCTGTGAGAGTTTCATATACACACACAAATCATGTCTGTGTTTGTACAGGTGAATCTGTCAAAACCTTTCAGACCATGTCAGGATCCTATTGAACTATTATATATTTAATTTAAACAAATATATCATATTCAAGTCACAGCGCTTTATTCAAAACAGATTGTGTCGAAGCAGCTTCACAGTTAATGCTGTAAAATTCATCAATTATGAAACAAATTCAATTGCAGCTCTAAAAGACAATAGTGTCATTATTAGCATTATTAGGCTCAATTCAGTTCAAGTATTCTTCTCCTCCATTAGTCAGTGCAGTCAAATCAATAATATTACTGAATATTAACAGCCTTTTTAATCCCACTGACATTACCTTAAAGAGAAAATAAGATATTTATTATTAATCTTGCAAAAGTATTTTTACATATTGGTAGTGTTTGTTGTAGGGCTCTATTTAAATAACACATTTCATTGCATTACAGTAACACAAATTTAATTAAAATGACCATTTAGAATAATGAAGATAATGGAAATCAAGTAAATGGATTCATTAATGTAATGACGATTTTAGGGGAAAATGTGCTTAGTTGTCATTAAAATGATTTCAAAAAGGCAAAAAATCATAAAAAAAAAAAAGAACTCTTAACTCTTTCCCCGCCATTAACAGAGGTTATTTTTTTCTTTTTTCATGAACCTTGCCCACATCCAAGTGCTGATTAAAAAAAAAGAATAGTTGTTGAAAAGCAGAGGCTCTGTTCTTTCATTTGATAAACTGATGTTCAGATATTCATACAACAAAATATTCTAGTGGCCTTGAAAGTTTTGTGAAATAATCAAACCTGCTGGAACTGGCTGGAGAAAGAGTTAATTCTCTCATCCAAATGAGAAATTGCATTATCATATTTTTCCTATAGCTGTTGGATGAACAAGTGAACGCAACGAGTCTAGCAAGAGTCAACTATAGAATACGGCTGGATTTGAACCAAAACGTAATTGTTTTACTGATTAAAATGAGCAGAAAACCTGATGATAGCCTGCAATCGCAGAGTCCCCCGTGTAGTGCTAGCGGGGCATGTTGTCACAAAAAAGCTGTGCAATAACAGTGCTCAGAATGAAACTCATAAGTGTTTAAAAATGTCTTTAAAGAAAAACTATTGTTAATATTCTTCTACTCTTGTGGTGAAGTGCGCTCGCCTGCAATGCTCTTCTGCATGTGTTGTGAAGCTGGACGGCTCGTTTTCCCCCATCATTCTGTCAGGGCCGTGAAATGGTCAACAGCTCTGAGCCTCGGGCTCTTTCTGTCAGCAACACTAAATATCTTCACACAGTGTCCCTGCAGAGTCTCTCTGTCTGTTAAACCGTCTCCTAGAACACACACACACACACACACACACACACGTCAGGGCCGATGGGAGCCGCCGGCTTCTTCTGCTTGTCTGTTAAACTATTGCTTCATTCACATGAGCGCACACATACGCTCCACACTTCTCATCAGTCTCGGCTGGAAGTTGGCCTGAATGTTTTAGTTGTTACATGATTTATTAAATTGTTTTCCTGTGTAATTCATTTGCTTGGGTGTAAATCATTCAGTAGTGCTAAATATACCTGTGTTTACTCGTGTATTCAGTTTAATAAAAGTTAAAGCCAGAGCGTGTACAAATAGCCCTGGGTCTCTCAAGTGAACATGGTCTCTGATTATTCTGGGTGTTTCTGAGATATAATTACTCTGACGAATTATTGAAACTGGTGATTCTGTTTGGACTCTTGACATTTGAGTCCAAATCCGACTACTCTGAACGCTTGTTTTTGCGTGCAGACCTTTCTCTTTTTTACTGCGTCACATTCAGTACAGACTCAAGTTCCTCAAGATTTATTTTGCTCGTTCGTCTGCACATTTCCGATGGGGTAAATTGTGCCATAGATGCACGTATGAAACCGTATGGGTTTCTGTTTGACTTGATGCGCCTCAAAGAACCTATGACTCAAGTGAATCATATACTCTGATGAACGTCTGAAGTGTGCTCTTCAAATAAACGAGTGTAAAACCTGGATGTCATTCACTGGGGATGTGTGTTGTCTCTAACAGCTCAATAATCTGCAGTATCGGCGTCTGAGATCCAGCAGAGACTCTGGCCAGTGCTCTCAACTTATGCTGAGTTCAGACTACACGATTTGCTTGTCTTTCACTATAGTCACAGCGTCAGACTGTGTGATTTTGACTCCTAAATTCTTGTTGTGGACAAGAAGCATGTCAGAATACAAGTTGCTTTTACACGTGTCTTTAATGTCATGCGATCTCAAGGAAACCTCATAAAGGCAGGAGTATTGTTGCCTTCGCTCCACAAACCGTTTTTTCCACTGCATTATTTCACCTAGCAGCACCAATACCATCATCTCTCTTTCGTTTCGCCATGTTTGAAAGAGCTTCTGTGCTCCTATTGGTCAACGCCACAGATGTGACAGAACCGTCGTGGAGGACTGAAAAAAAAGTCCCTCAATCTCCAGTTCTTCTCTACATCAGTGTCGGTGTTTCTGAACTCCTGAAACGCCTCCATTAGTCTTGAGTTTCTTCTGGGAACAAACGTCACAATATTCCTCATTATAATAATTCATATGCAGAATAAAGGGGCGGGGCCTGGTTGAGTTAGTAGTGTGTTAGGCTACGTCTACATTAATCCGGATACATTTGAAAACGGCGTTTTCATTTATAAACGCTCTCCACACTTTTCAGGCGTTTTCGGATGTTTCAGTGTGGATGTGAAACTTTTGAAAAACGCCTGAAAACGCTAAATTCACCTTTACCGCGCATGCGTAAAACCCCACAAAAGATCACTGATATGCTTCAGATGGAAAAATAAATAATGAAGTTATCGAGCAATTCTTCTGACAGGATCATTTTATTTATTTATTTGTCCTGCTCTCATGTATTGCAGCAAATGTGAGTAAATTCTGTCATCTTTGCAGGACTGTGATATGAAGAGAATATTTTTAGCAGCAGTGTGAAAGTGAATAGCACATAACAGGCACAATACTAGTATTAACATGAATATCTATTTGTACAATATGCGTCACATGACTAAATGTATGTTATCGTTTTTAAATACCACCGGTTTCACAGTCCACACTAGAACGTGAAAACGGCGTTTTCAAATGTGTCCACTTTGGAGTGCGTTTTCATAAAGCTTCGTTTTCATTCATAAAAACGGCGTCTCAGTGTGGACAGAAGGCCAAAACGGAGAGAAAAATTAGTGTGGACATGGCCTTAAACTGGGGGTTATGGTAAGGGGCGGGACATTTCCCAAACACACTCGAAGCGCTCGACCAATCACAACACACTGCTCCAGCTGACCAATCAGAGCACAGTGTGCTTTTCAGAAGGAGGGGCTTCATAGAGACAGGAAGTAAACAGAGCGTTACTGACAGACTGGGAAGAGAGGAGCCGCAACAATGGAGAATATGAGGAGAATAATCAACATTCAAGCAGGAAAACCTGTTCTAGACTTCAGCTCAACACTAAGACTTTAAAGAAGGGCGTAATAAAAATGATGTGACTATGGGTGGAGGATGCAGGAACACTTTGCATGATATTATTATATATATATATATATTTTTTTTTTTTTTTTTTGTGCAGTTTTAATCTAAAATAAATCTAATTGAAATTCATTTCAGAGACTTTGTTTTGGGATCTGCATGGCCACACGAGACAAACAGCACGTGATGACCTTTAAACGTCCCGAGACGATCCCGCCAAATCTGTCATAAACACAGCAGTGCTAATGGCTTCTGCGGTCGGACGGCACGTCTCTGTCCTGTAAAACTCATCAGGGAACGCGTGCGACTTTCATTTGCATGGTTTGCGAGACGCTCAGGTTCAGTAAGAAAGCACTCGCTCCTGTCTCCTCCTCGTCCTCATCTGAATCACCCTGCCTTCGGGGCTTTACCAAAGGAGACTCTTCAAACAAGGCTTTGTACTGAAGTAGCGAATCAAGATTAATGCACTTCCACCGCACGACTCGCTCGAAGGGAGAGAGACCTAGTATAATTAACACCACGGGGCCTGGAAGGAGAGTCAGGGGACGCAAATCATACAAAATCATGGAAAACAGAGGGAATGATGATGACACGGCTGATATTTTTCAGCCCGCTCTCTTCTTCCTTGAGTGATGTATTGTTTTGATCGCACAGTCAAAAGCGAGTTTGCTGTAGCCCGGGAGGATCTCGGTTGAGCCGTGTTTACATATCTAATTTCCTTCTGTCGTCATTTTAGTTGGGAGCAATGTTAATTACGTTTGTTTACACAGGGAAAGAGTAGATGTTCTACCAAAAAATGTATGCTGAGTCATCATTTACTCACCCTAATATCATGTCAAAACCATTTGTTCTGCGTTGAATTACTTCTCCGTGTTCATTATTTAGTTTAATTTTAGTTTGACTTAATGATAACCCTGAATGAACCCTTTAAGCTTTAAAAAAAGGCTGTTAAAGCACCATAAAAGTGGTCAAAAAAGGTCATAAGATAACTGGAGTTTTGAAAACTGTAGCAGTTCGGTGGAAAAAGACGACTTTAAAGAATGAGCTGTCATTTTTGCTCTTGAACTCTTAAGGCCCTCGTATACTCACGGAGAAGTTATTTTTCGTCCTTTCGTTCGAAGTTTAAAATATCTTGTTAACGAACATCCCGCTGCGGTGTTTAGATGAATATGTGCTGACCTCGACAGACTGAACAGGAGAAATGAACCAGAGAAGATTTAAACCTCAAAGAAGGCGGAGCCTCAGAGCCACACCCACCTATTACATCATCACCTCGGACCAATGATGGTAGTAGGAAGGCATTTACCATCCTGATTCATTTTGGCTTGATTTTGCTCGAAATAATGTGCATTCGTCGATTTCGCTAAAAGTATATCGAGGCCTTTATGAAGACATAAATGTGTAGATATGATATGGCTTCAGAAAATTTAGTGCACAAGTCGCCACTTTTATGGTGCTTTTGCATGGTTTTTAGACTTGAACGATGGAGAGGTGAATCTCACTGGGGATTTCACTTTTCTATAAGATTTGTGTTTGCCTGCAGGAATTATCCTGCTTTCATAACCGTGACAAACTGGAATGACATCATATTTTACTTTTCATTTATGACCAGATTTGCAAAAGCCAGTCGATAACTTCACGTCATCCAGCAGTCGATCGATCACTACGACCAACAATAATGCCATAAAATCACTGCATAAAAACATCCTTCAAGCATCATCGCGGAAACTCTCCAAGAGTCGACTGATAGGAGAATATTCCTGAAGATGCTCCTCTTTGAACGGATTGCATGTTTCATATTCTAGTAGGACGAGCTTTCAGATCACAATCACCAGATGCACAGTACAGAATTACTCTCGACACTGAGACTCACACGGTTTCACACTGATTTCAAAAGCCCAGTTTAATTTGGTTGCTCTCAAAGAAATGCATGGCGTAAAGTGATGCTTCAGCAAGTTAATTGTGCAAAAACTTTTACATCCCCCTCAACATATTTACATATTCATATTGGCTATTCTTCAAAATATGGAGTGTGTGTGTGTGTGTGTGTGTGTGTGTGTGTGTGTGTGTGTGTGTGTGTGTGTGTGTGTGTGTGTGTGTGTGTGTGTGTGTGTGTGTGTGTTGTGATTTATGAGGACAGAAATTTGTATAATGACATGGGTATTACACTGATATTACAACGTGAACGTGATTATAAGGACATTTCCTGAGTCCTCGTATTTTAAATTGCTTTAAAAACATACTAAACAGTGTTTTATTAAAAATGTAAAAATGCATAAAGTTTTCTCTGTAATGGGTAGGTTTAGGGATCGGGTTAGTGTGTGTGTGTGTGTGTGTGTGTAATGGGTAGGTTTAGGGGTCGGGATAGTGTGTGTGTGTGTGTGTGTGTGTGTGTGTGTGTCTGTGTGTGTGTGTGTAATGGGTAGGTTTAGGGGTCGGGCTAGTGTGTTAGTGTGTGTGTGTGTGTAATGGGTAGGTTTAGAGGTCGGGATAGTGTGTGTGTGTCTCTGTGTCTGTGTGTGTGTTTGTGTAATGGGTAGGTTTAGGGGTCGGGTTAGTGTGTTAGTGTGTGTGTGTGTGTGTGTGTGTGTGTGTGTGTGTGTGTGTGTGTGTGTGTGTGTGTGTGTGTGTGTGTGTGTGTGATGGGTAGGTTTAGGTCGGTTAGTGTGTGTGTGTGTGTGTGTGTGTGTGTGTGTGTGTGTGTGTGTGTGTGTGTGTGTGTGTGTGTGTGTGTGTGTATGTGTGTGTAATGGGTAGGTTTAGGGGTCGGGTTAGTGTGTGTGCGTGTGTGTGTGTGTGTGTGTAATGGGTAGGTTTAGGGGTCGGGATAGTGTGTGTGTGTGTCTGTGTGTCTGTGTGTGTGTGTGTGTGTAATGGGTAGGTTTAGGGGTCGGGTTAGTGTGTTAGTGTGTGTGTGTGTGTGTGTAATGGGTAGGTTTAGGTCAGGTTAGTGTGTGTGTGTGTGTGTATGTGTGTGTAATGGGTAGGTTTAGGTCGGGTTAGTGTGTGTGTGTGTGTGTGTGTGTGTGTGTGTGTGTGTGTGTGTGTGTGTGTGTGTGTGTGTGTAATGGGTAGGTTTAGGTCGGGTTAGTGTGTGTGTGTGTGTGTGTGTGTGTGTGTGTGTGTGTAATGGGTAGGTTTAGGTCGGGTTAGTGTGTGTGTGTGTGTGTGTGTGTGTGTGTGTGTGTGTGTGTGTGTGTGTGTGTGTGTGTGTGTGTGTGTGTGTGTGTGTGTGTATGTGTGTGTGTGTGTTTTACAGTTTGTAAGGTATAAAAACCATTACGCCTATGGAATGTCCCCACAAGTATAGCAAAACAAACCTGTGTGTGTGTGTGTGTGTGTGTGTGTGTGTGTGTGTGTGTGTGTGTGTGTGTGTGTGTGTGTGTGTGTGTCTCGATCGGGTAATTCCCTTCGTTCCGCGAATTGCATTTTCTTCATCACAGCGATCATTGACGCTGGAGTGAGAAGAACAGAGGGAAGGTGTTCACTACACTGTAAATATATAAATAAGTATAGAAAGTTTCCCAGGGACAGGAATGAAATATGGCATTCCCATTTCAATGCAAATGAAGGAGAGGATGAATGTTGCTGTGGATTTACAGAGCTTCATCACAATGAGAGCGTCGCACCAGTGTTTCTCTGCGCTCCACACACACTCCTATAGGCCGAGGAAATGAAACTGTCTGTCAGCAGAACCCAGGACTCTTCTCGCTCTTATCGCTGGGTTTGCATTGCATTCGGATGTTTATTGAGCATTGCGCTTCTTGTAATGAAAACATGACGGTCAGCGTGAAGCAAACGCCTCCTCAGAGGAACTTTCCGAGGTTGATCATTTGTCCCACAGTGTGAATATGCCTGATCAATTCTTTTCATTATTTGTCTCCTATTTGTCTCGCCACATTATCGCAGTGCTAAATCAAGTCGCTTCTGTTTAGACATTTGCAATCTGCCTCGTTCATTTCCGAATGGAGACGTGTGGGTTCTGGAAATTGCACAGGTGTGAAAATATTGTGTTGCGTTCATTTGTATGATCGATTACAGGAGGTTTCTGTGGGCCTTGGAGACACGAGATGGAAGCTGGAGTGAGTTTTTCCTCTCCTCTCTCAGTGTTGTGGAAGCGTTTGAGCGTCCCTCGGGTTCGCCGTGTCCTTTCAGCAATCAGTCTTACTTCATTTTCATTCGTTCACAAACTCTCTTTGTCAGACTTGTGCATTTGGAGCCTGTGCTGGCAAGAGAGGTTTGTTTGTCACGAGCGCTTTCTGTGATTTAATGCAGTGTACTGAATAAAGTAGCAGTTTAAATATATACAGTGAGGAAAATAAGTATTTGAACACCCTGCTATTTTGCAAGTTCTCCCACTTAGAAATCATGGAGGGGTCTGAAATTGTCATCGTAGGTGCATGTCCACTGTGAGAGACATAATCTAAAAAAAAAAAAAAAAACAGAAATCACAATGTATTTTTTTTTTAAACTATTTATTTGTATGATACAGCTGCAAATAAGTATTTGAACACCTGAAAAAATCAATGTTAATATTTGGTACAGTAGCCTTTGTTTGCAATTACAGAGGTCAAACGTTTCCTGTAGTTTTTCACCAGGTTTGCACACACTGCAGGAGGGATTTTGGCCCACTCCTCCACACAGATCTTCTCTAGATCAGTCAGGTTTCTGGGCTGTCGCTGAGAAACACGGAGTTTGAGCTCCCTCCAAAGATTCTCTATTGGGTTTAGGTCTGGAGACTGGCTAGGCCACGCCAGAACCTTGATATGCTTCTTACAGAGCCACTCCTTGGTTATCCTGGCTGTGTGCTTCGGGTCATTGTCATGTTGGAAGAACCAGCCTCGACCCATCTTCAATGCTCTAACTGAGGGAAGGAGGTTGTTCCCCAAAATCTCGCAATACATGGCCCCGGTCATCCTCTCCTTAATACAGTGCAGTCGCCCTGTCCCATGTGCAGAAAAACACCCCCAAAGCATGATGCTACCACCCCCATGCTTCACAGTAGGGATGGTGTTCTTGGGATGGTACTCATCATTCTTCTTCCTCCAAACACGTTTAGTGGAATTATGACCAAAAAGTTCTATTTTGGTCTCATCTGACCACATGACTTTCTCCCATGACTCCTCTGGATCATCCAAATTGTCATTGGCAAACTTAAGACGGGCCTTGACATGTGCTGGTTTAAGCAGGGGAACCTTCCGTGCCATGCATGATTTCAAACCATGACGTCTTAGTGTATTACCAACAGTAACCTTGGAAACGGTGGTCCCAGCTCTTTTCAGGTCATTGACCAGCTCCTCCTGTGTAGTTCTGGACTGATTTCTCACCTTTCTTAGGATCATTGAGACCTCACGAGGTGAGATCTTGCATGGAGCCCCAGTCCGAGGGAGATTGACAGTCATGTTTAGCTTCTTCCATTTTCTAATGATTGCTCCAACAGTGGACCTTTTTTCACCAAGCTGCTTGGCAATTTCCCCGTAGCCCTTTCCAGCCTTGTGGAGGTGTACAATTTTGTCTCTAGTGTCTTTGGACAGCTCTTTGGTCTTGGCCATGTTAGTAGTTGGATTCTTACTGATTGTATGGGGTGGACAGGTGTCTTTATGCAGCTAACGACCTCAAACAGGTGCATCTAATTTAGGATAATAAATGGAGTGGAGGTGGACATTTTAAAGGCAGACTAACAGGTCTTTGAGGGTCAGAATTCTAGCTGATAGACAGGTGTTCAAATACTTATTTGCAGCTGTATCATACAAATAAATAGTTAAAAAATCATATATTGTGATTTCTGGATTTTTTTTTTTAGATTATGTCTCTCACAGTGGACATGCACCTACGGTTACAATTTCAGACCCCTCCATGATTTCCAAGTGGGAGAACTTGCAAAATAGCAGGGTGTTCAAATACTTATTTTCCTCACTGTATATATATATATATTAGTGCTGTCAGTTAAACGGGTTATTAACGGCGTTAACGCAAACCCATTTTAACAGTGTCAATTTTTTTATTGCGAGATTAACGTTCTTTTTGGCCTAGCAAACTTTGATGTTTTTTTCACATGCTGTTGCAACAACTAGTAACGTTAGAAAAACTACAACACCACACCGGATCTAGCTAGACCGGACACAGAGCGACAGGCACGCCGCACACACTTGTTTGGGCTTGAGCCGGCCGAAGAGTAGCAGGCTAACGTTACGTTTGAGTGGATGGCGTCGAGCGCGAGACGGCGAAATGGATGCCAATAAGATTCTGAATGGAAAGTTTTCTTTTAAAAAGTTGCCAAATGGTTCCATTGACAAGACCAACGTGATCTGTGTGTTTCGTCGTTGTGAACTGAGCGATCATCGCAGCTCGTCCAGTCTGAAACACCGCTGGATGGCCAAGCACACACACAGCTGATGCGAACTCTCTGATGCCATTATTTGCTCCGAGTGAGAATGTTAGTGTGAAGTTAAACACTACAGTATATGCCAGTGTTGTTTTCAATAAGAAAACATTTGCACAAAGCAAGCCAATCCTCTTTTCCATGTTGATAAGAGCATTAAAATGAGAAAAATAATGGGACAAAAAGAAATCAAGGGACATTTAGAATAGATAAAAATGTGCGATTAATTGTGATTAATTGCGAGTTAACTATTACATTAATGCGATTAATCGCGATTAAATATTTTAATCGTTTGGCAGCACTAATATATATACATCTTTTTTTTCCTCAAGAATATGAGAATAAGTCACTTTGGATAAAGGCATCTGCTAAATGAATAAATGTAATAATGAAACACTAAATAGTGAGAATCAGGATTAGTTAACTATTTCAAATAAGAAAATGTTTTAGTTTTAAAGTACACATTTTATATATATACAATTTTATTTCAGCCATTAAGTCAACATTGTTGAAGTACTAAAATAACAAAATAAACTAAAACTTAATAAAAAAAAACAGACGACTGAAACACTAAAAATTTAATTTAATTTAAAAATATGAACAAAAAACATGTATACCAATACAAATAACAGTGGTGAGAATGCATTTATCTGCACTCTAATTTTCTTTTTTTCTAGAGTACGTTTTAAAAGAAAATACTATTTCTGTATTTTTACTTCAAAATGTCATGTTTAATTCAATGTGTTTCAGTACTCGCCACTTTGTAATTATTTTGAGAAATTTAGTGAAAATGTTTTCTACACTAATTTTTCGACAATAAAATGTAATCTAATACATATTTCTCTAATATAAATGTATTTATATTATGTTTAAAGGTAAAGTGTAATTTCTGCATCACTAGCGTTACATTATTTTATTTTTTAAAGTTGCCAAAAGTTGAAGCGTTGTGTCATAAATGATGGAAAATCCCGTCACTGGCGGGGAAAGAGTTAAATCCATAAAAGCCTTACATTGCACTCGAGGTATACATTTCATCAGTCCGTGCATTCCCTGGGAGTCGAACCCATGGCCTTGGTGTTGCTAGCGCCACGATCTACTGTTCAACACACAGGAACGCCTTTAGAAGCAGCAAAAATTGTGCAAATAAAAACAAAAATGTGCTTATAAAATGTGTCTGGCAGTCCCCTCTGTGTTCACGTGGAGAATGACACATGAGTCTGCGTTCAGGTCAGGGAAATGCACAGAAATGACAGCGAGACTTCACGTCGCCTGCAAACTCTGATCACGCAGAGGATCCGGAAGGGAAATTCGGGAATCTCTCAAGGCGCTCCGGTTGACTTGAGCTCGGATGACAGAGTTACTGCCTCATGCATGAGCTTCACTCAATATTTTCCCTTTGCCCGCCATCAGATCAAGTCAAATCATCCTCAGAATGAGCAGTATGGGCTTGACAGTCAAAGAGGAGAGTTTCAGGGAAGCAAATGACTTACGAAACGCATTTATTTTAACAGACTGCGTTGTGTTCGGAAGATCTGAGCAGGTCATGTTACGCTGTTCAGCCGCTGATCTGTTTTCAAATAAGTTATTTCTGACTCACAACATGGGAATTAAATGTGGAATGTTGCCATAATGATTGACTTGGAGTGAAATATCCTGTGACAAATCGTCCATTTCGTGCAGATTCACTGCCAAACGTGAGCTCTTTTGTGGTACACATTCATTGTGTATTCTTTAACCAATGCATTCTTATAGCCCTAAACATGAGGTTTGCTTGAATGCACCACAATAAAGCACATTTTCAGAATCAGACACTGTGACTGTATTCAGCGTAACCCTAAACTTTTGCTCAAGGATCCATTTTGTATGGAAAATCTTTCTGTTTGTTCAGTCTCAACACACACCGCAGGTACATGGCTGATTGCCTCTAATTATGTATCTAAACGAACCAACTTCATTCTCCAGCCTGCAATATTGGTTTTCCTCAAATCTTAAAGTTGCAGGGCCTTGTGTGTGACATAATTAAGTTCTGTCCAAGTTAATTCTCTGGCAGGTTTAATGATGCATTTAAAGCTATTCCTCTAGCAGCATTAGCGCTCCTCAGGGAATGAAGTGCAGCTGAGTGCATTAAAAGTTTGGCCGTACCTGCTGTAATGGTTTCGGGATTGGTGATTGGATAAGATTGGAGCACTGGTGCGTAATGAAAGCCATCTAAGCCTTTGGTCTTTTAAAGGTGTCTCGTTGTGACGGGAATGCCGAGATGTTGCGGACTTCTGTTTATCGCGTCCAGTCGCTTCACAAGAGCATCTCCAGGTTTTGTTTTCTTGTTCACAAACTTGAAACAAAACACAAAAGTGACACAAACTTTGCCTTTGAAGAGAAACACAACACAAGGCATTCTGAAGAGCGTTCAAGTGGACGAGGGAAGTGTATTTGGACATTTAACCGCATAATACTCAAAGCTACCGGCTGGCCGTTTTTTACCCAGTTATAGTTTATTGTAATGTTCAATTTCAGGAATAGGATATAGGAATAAAAAACACTGTGAGTATTAAATCCACCAGTAGTGGGCGTTTGTGCAATGTAAGGAATGATGTGAAAACTGGACTTAAATTGTCCAGGCCCTGATAGTGGAACATCTCCAGACTGTTCGTCTTCCCCTGTCTGGTTCTTGTTTCACTTAAAATCGACTCTCTACCGCCTCTTGTGCTTTAAACGTGAAATTGCAGCTCTGAATATAATTCATTATTTGTTTATTTTCATGTTTTGTTTATTTTCAATAAAAAAATATGGCCTTTACCATTCCTTCCAAAAATATTGTATAGCCTGAAATATTGTATATTTTTTTTTTTTATCAATTATTATTTTCATTTTAGTGTTGGGTTTTTTTAAGCATTTTTATACGTTTTTTAAATATGTGTCTAGTGTTTATTATTTTTATTTCAATTTTAGTTTTAGTTATTTTTGCACAACAAGGTAAACTAAACGAAAATGAGAAATATTGCTTTGGCAATTAACAAGTCAAATTTTTATTAAAGATTTTTAAAACTATTTTATTTCAGTTAACATTTATTACAAAAGGAAATGTTTTTTTTATGGTTTAATTTTTAATTCGGTTCACTATAATAACCCTGGGTTAAAGAATGATATTACACTATACGTGTTATTTCAGTGATGTGTTCTTTCCTCTGGTCACTGTGTGTTTCTGAATCAAAACCCAAACATGTAAATCCTGTCATCGTTTACTCATCCTCACGTCGTTCCAAGCCTGTTTGACTTTCATCTTTGAAACATAAATGAAGATCATTTGAATGAAACCTGAGTAGTTTCAGCAAATATGGTGAATAAAAGCTTGGAAACGTGATATTAACAATATCTTAATTTGTGTTTCGAAGATGAGGGCGAGTAAATGAAGACATCATTTTCATTTGTATCTATAGAGAGCAGCTGATTCTCCTCTTGTAAAGTGTGTGTTTCTCTGTTTCAGATCTGCGGCCGGCAGTCAGTGAGCGACACGAACACACACACCATTCCTCCGATCCAGCAGCGTTTCATAAGGGATTTCAACTTAGATAGTAGAACTTTACATTTTGACATTTCACTCACTTTGATTCCTGTGTGCATGAGGGAAGCCGCATGTGGGCCGAAACAGAGCAACGGCCTCGACGATCTCCAAAACTCAAACATGCATTGATTCATACGCAGAATTGGACTGAACTGTAAATGCATAAGAAAACCACGCTTCTAAATATCATTAAGAGCGAGTCCTGGTTTATCTCTATCGTGGAGGATCCGAGATGTATGGCATGAGATTGTAATTGTATGCAGAACCTGTTAAAGGGAACATCTGATTGAAAAGCATTGGTTCTGACAAGCTCTCGGCTCCAGCTCTGCATTCGGACTGAAGCCCAACGCAACATCTCTGAAATAATAGAAAGTGAGTAGCTTAAGAAAGCATCTCAGACTAGGAAAGCCTTGGTTTTCTCTCCTTCTTTCTCTCCCTAGCTCTTTACCAGCGGTCGTCTAATTAATGCCTGCCCGTGAAGTAGCTTGTAGCTGTCAGCGTCTGCAGAAATCCAATAACTTCAGGGAGCAATTTAGATGGAACAGCCGCTTTAAGCTCCAGCAAACTACAAATGGTGCATATGAGACACGCTGAGATCGCTAGTGTTCACGTCTGTAACTCAAACTGCTGGAATCAACCGCTGATTGCATTTTAAAACTCTGTTTTTTATATATATATCATTTCGTCAGGTACTTTGAATATTGGATGTATTTGAATTGAAATGTGCCAAAATAATTGGAGGCTTCATTGCAAATAGCCTATGTTGTGCCTGTCTTTTATTATGTATGTAAATTAAAATGTTTTTCAGTTTTAGAAGTTTCCATGACTGCTTATTAATGGCTACCATTCAAAAGTTTGGAATAATTAGGATTTTTTTGTTTTGTTTTTGTTTATGAAAGAGTCTCTTTTGTTCACCAAGCCTGCATTTATTTGATTAAAAATGACAGTAAAAACTGTGAAATATTATTAGATTGTAAAACAGCTGTTTTCTATGCGAATATACACTGAACAAAATTATAAACGCTACACTTTTGTTTTTGCCCCCATTTTTCATGAGCTGAACTATGTACACATAAGGCCTATTTCTCTCAAATACTGTTCACAAATCTGTCTAAATCTGTGTTAGTGAGCACTTCTCCTTTGCCGAGCATATCAAGATGCTGATTAGACAGCATGATTATTGCACAGGTGTGCCTTAGGCTGTCCACAATAAAAGGCCACTCTAAAATGTGCAGTTTTATCACACAACACAATGCCACAGATATCGCAAGTTTTAAGGGAGCGTGCAATTGGTATTCTGACAGCAGGAATGTCCACCAGAGCTGTTGCCCATGAATTGAATGTTAATTTCTCTACCATAAGCCGTCTCCAAAGGCGTTTCAGAGATTTTGGCAGTACATGAAACCGGCCTCACAACCGCAGACCATGTGTAACCACACCAGCCCAGGACCTCCACATCCAGCATCTTCACCTCCGAGACCGTCTGAGGCCAGCCACCCGGACAGCTGCTGCAACAATCAGTTTGCATAACCTAAGAATTTCTGCACAAACTGTCAGAAACCGTCTCAGGGAAGCTCATCTGCATGCTCGTCGTCCTCATCGGGGTCCCGACCTGACTGCAGTTCGTCGTTGTAACTGACTTGCGTGGGCAAATGCTAACATTCAATGGCGTCTGGCACTTTGGAGAGGTGTTCTCTTCACGGATGAATCCCGGTTTTCACTGTACAGGGCAGATGGCAGACAGTGTGTAGACGGCGTCGTATGTTATGGACAACGAACACAGGTGCATTTTATTGATGGCATGTTGAATGCACAGAGACACCGTGATGAGATCCTGTGGCCCATTGTTGTGCCATTCATCCACGACCATCACCTCATGTTGCAACTTCGCACAGCCATTGAAGAGGAGTGGACCAACATTCCACAGGCCACAATCAACAACCTGATCAACTCTATGCGAAGGAGATGTGTTGCACTGCGTGAGCTAAATGGTGGTCACACCAGATGCTGGCTGGTTTTCGGACATTTTAGAGTGGCCTTTTATTGTGGCCAGCCTAAGGCACACCTGTGCAATAATCATGCCGTCTAATCAGCATCTTGATTTGCCACACCTGTGAGGTGGATGGATTATCTCGGCAAAGGAGAAGTGCTCACTAACACAGATTTAGACAGATTTGTGAACAAGATTTGAGAGAAATAGGCCTTTTGTGTACACAGAAAAAGTCTTAGATCTTTGAGTTCAGCTCATGAAAAATGGGGGCAAAAACAAAAGTGTTGCGTTTATAATTTTGTTCAGTTTATAGTAAAGTGTAATTCATTCCTGTGATCAAAGCTGAATTTTCAGCATCATTACTCCAGTCTTCAGTGTCACATGATCCTTCAGAAATCATTCTAATATGATGATTTGATGCTCAAGAAACATTTATGATTATTATCAATGTTGAAAACAGCTTCATATTTGATGAATAGAAAGTTCAAAAGAACAGAATGTATTTGAAATAGAATCTTTTGTAACATTATAAACATATTTACTGTCACATTTGATCAATTTCATGCGTCCTTGCAGAATAAAAGTATTCTCTTTTTTGTTTCATTTCTTTTTTTCTTTTTTTTTTTGATCTGACCCGAACAGATAGTTGTTTTCTTTCTGGTAGCAGGTTTAATGAGATTGTGTGTTCTGTCTGACCCTATGTATAGGCTCTTTCTGTGATTTGGATTCCCATTAGAAATGATATAGATAGATCAGGGCAAACAACCCCGAGGAAGACTTCCACGTGTCTTCTGTAATTTCTTTACCTCCCAGCCGGGGCAAATGTCACAGGATTAAAGAGAAAGAAAAGCCAATCTTCAGATAGTTTTGTTGAACATCACTGTATGCATTAAGCCTGGCTTCAAGGAATATCACCGGATACGAGGAGCTTATATTGACAATCAAAGGCGGTCCTTATCAAGTTACTGTAATATTTCACTGCATTCAAAAGAGCTGGAAAACTCAGTTTGGCCATGAATTTCAAAGTCATCAAAGCTGATCAGCTCAAACTCAGAGAAGCCGTCCATGTTTAATGTCCAGAGATGCTTTATCCTTGAATTTCATTTCCATTTGCTTTTTGAAGAATCAGTTTGGAGACAAGAGGGCCTGATGTCAAAACCCAAGGCCTTTCCAATTTTCAAGGCTGTCACATTTTCAAAGAAATGGCAATTATTTAAATATGAATATCATTATGCATGCAGTAGTAATGTGATAGGGTTGTCATTTTTTGTTCTCTCAATTGGAACATTTCAAGCTTGAGGTATAAAAAACACGTCTTACTTTTTTACTAACCTTGAAGTTTTTTTTTAGTGTGGAAAAAGCAAACGATCAATAGAACACACTGAGGCCGAACTAGCGCCTATGAAAATGTAGCACATGCTTTATGAGATGTATTATGTTTAAAAATAGATGCTGAACTTCTGGCTGTCTCCCCCTCTTAAGGTGAAGAGTTTCGACAGACGACTGAGAGTCTTTCAGAGATGTGCTTCTTCTTTAATGCTTATGGAGATCCAGTACTCTTGAGGACCATCATACGCACTGATGCTAATGCTGAATTGCCACTTCCATGAACCATAACAGTTACAAACATCTCTCCATTTACTTACACCCTTTAGCAATGCACTGCGTTTCACAGACTTCTGTAGTTCAATCAGCTTGGCATTACATCTGAGCTTGTTGTTAGAAATGCCTTAATATTACAAGGATAAAAGTAATGAAAATCATTGCTTTGTTGTGCATCAATGTGAGAATACACACAGTGTCTGTGAATCTGTGTCTTAAATTATACAAATCAGATTTATACAGCCTCATACATTTTTTAACATCTTTGCACCATTAAATATGAGCATTGAATTGATTTTTCAAACTAAATCGTATACTTTGGAAACACAGCTGGCATGCCTACATTATTAATAAATGTATATTAATAAATTAAATGAGAGGTGTGCGAACTACAGCAAAAACAGAGCGAATGAATCCAGCCAATCAATGCAAGAATGAGAATCCCCGTGGCAAACACTAGAGGCATGTGTGCATTGCTTTTGGCAGTTTGTGTTAATGAAAAAAAATCTGTTTTTCATAGTAATTAATGTAGCATTTGCTTTGATTTTATAATTCCAAAGAGAATATGAAAATATCCACGATTCATTAATGGCCTTCTGTAGCTGGTGCTCTTGAAATCAGGGATTCGCTGTTTATTTGCACATGCTGTCGTACCAGATTGACTAAAGCAATAGTGCAGTGTCTGTAGCACGTTAGCTATAGACATTATATTAAGATTTAAAACATGAGTAAATATGGCACTGTGTGTTATTAGCATGCAGGGTTTTTCATCTGAACATCTACAGAATCATTATAAATTCATATGCATATGCATAAACACAACCCGAGAAGAACAGAGGAAGATGACGTTTTACGTTTGCTTTATTCGCAGCAGCGCTTGAGCAGTCCGGCTCTAATTAAAGCGTTCCGGTCCACGGCGCGGCAGACAAGATTCAACCAGAGGCTTTTCATTTCCTCTGGTCTTTTTAGACTGTGATTACTGCTGTTTACGATGGGCAAGAAGAAGAAAACAACAATAACAGCAACAACAGCGGTCTGATGGAAGCTTATACGGCAGAGGAGACACTGTGAACCTCATATGGTTTCTCACAGTCATGTTCACAGGACACTGTATTTCATATTCTCCATCAGACAATATAACAGAATATGAGTTCACAATAGCATGAGGGGGAGTAAACAATGCCAGAAGTTTCATTTTGAACTTTTACTTTAATATTGATGGGACAGAACATGGATTTGAAATCAAATGTGTGGAAGAACATTGTGTTTCCAGATATTCATTTGAAAGGCATCAGGGATTGCGCAGTGCTTTAAAAACAGCCGAGGAGATTTGGATTAATAATTTGGATTCAAAAATAGTTACATCCGCAATAATTGTAGCTTCAGTGCCAGCTGGTGCTTTCTGAATGTCTGGTTACTCATGAAAAATATGCATTATTTAAAGGAAAAGTAGAAAATCTGGAAAATATTCACCACCGTTTGAGCTGTCAGATAAAATACGGTGGAATTAACGTCAGTGATGTTCGGCCACCAGACCAATCATTTAGTCCGTATGACTTTTGAAGAACTTTTGATGTTGGAGGAGAAGATGAACAGCCATTTTAGTCTGTTCTTCACACAAAGCTATAGCTATAGTAATTCATATGAAATTCATTATGATATTTTGATATTTTATGGCAGCTTGCAGTGCCTATTTACTTTCAAAATGGAGAAGAAAGGCATTTCTATTGAGAAAAGAAAGTTGCATGGGCTTGCTTCAACATGAGGAGTAAATGACTGATAACAACATTTTGGTAACACTTTACAATAAGGTCTCATTTGTTAACATTAGTTAACATGAAGTAACAATGAACAATACTACAGCATTTATCAATATAATAATTTAACTGATGCGTTTTTAAAATCCAAAGTTGTGTTTGTTAACATTGGTTAATTCACTGTAAACTATCATGAATAAACACTGAACAATTCGATTTTTACTAACTACTTGCTAACAAAAAGTTGAAGTTTTAAAGGTTGTACATGGGCTGTGTAGATTTCAGAAGCTCTTGTTATCAGCAACACAGTCACATCACGTCCTTTTGATTTACCAGGCAAACACATCCCGAATTCTTCACATATAAATCTGTCTACAGCATTTCATAGACAGCCGAAGGAAGGGAAGGTCCCGTTTTTTTGTTTGTTGTTTTTTTTGTAAAAGTTTAGTTACAAGCTATTTACACATTGGCAATGTAAAAATGATTAATACAAGGGAATTCTTACATATAGCACCTTTAAATTTGAATAAGTTTAAAATTTTAGTTTAGTGGTTCTAAATTGATAGATGGATGTTATGTTTCTGACAGGATTTGGCACATTGCTTAAGTCAGATAGATAGATAGATGGATGAATGAATAGATACTAATGTTCCAAGATTAATGCTCATAGTTAGTTCATGTCAACTAATGTTAACAAATGAGGCCTCATTGTAAGTGTTATTTTGAGGTGAACTGTTGCTTTAAAACGTGGCACTTTGAGATATCGCTGGACAGACACAGAACAGTGGGCTGAGCTTCTGGAACCTGATGCTTGACGATAAAAAGCGTCCTGAATTTACCCGCCGGTTTCATCTCCGCTTGCCGTTCCTTTACACAGCTATTCATCCATTATTCAGGTTGTATTCATGTGCAAATAATGAAACTCAGAAGAGTTGCTATTAGCTCCCTGTTTGCACAAAATAACCCCATCCCGACCTTTCTGCCCCAATCACAATATCCTATTGCACCATTATACGTGATTAATTATCTGTGTATAATAGGGCCCAATATTGGGTTGTGGTAATTAAAAGATAATGATGGGCCAATTTGAGCTTTACGAATAAAGATGTGGTATCTCAGCACGTCTCGTGTCAGACTGTTCAAGGTAATTTTAAACCCAGGGAGCAGAAGAGAGTGTTTTTGATACTGTCACCACTTACTGCTCTCTCAGGATTCCTTACAAGAGATTAAGATCTTGGCAAAGGTCATGTAGGACAATTTACACCATTTACACATGGTAGTAACACCGGAAATGGACGGTAATAGTGGTAAAACGAGTTCAACAATACAATGACACAGTGATCTTTTATGATATTTAATGTAAAACATGTCCTCCAAAATGCATTGCAACCCTTGGGAATAATAAATATATAAATAAGGTGGGAGGCGGACGAACTGTACATGGTAATGCTTTCTGAATGAGATTGCCGCTAAACTGTAACCAGGAAAGAGTCGTGTAGCGTTTTTACAATCGACAAATGAAGTGTGACAGGTAATCACACAGCTTCTGAGTCCAGTCGAGCGAACGCTTATTAATATTGCAGTTTGACCACAGATGATCGGTCCCATTACTGAACACGCCACACCTTCAATGAGAAATGATTGCATGTGGATGTAAAGAACATTTGGCTTTCGTTGTAGTTGAGTGTGAATCAGATGGTCAGAAATACCAGTCCATCCATCCATCCATCCATCCATCCATCCATCCATCCATCCATCCATCCATCCATCCATCCATCCATCCATCCATCCATCCATCCATCCATCCATCCTTCTCTCTCTGTCCCATCCATCCATCCATCCGTCCGTCCGTCCGTCCATCCATCCATTCATCCATCCATCCATCCATCCTTCTCTCTGTCCCATCCATCCATCCATCCATCCATCCATCCATCCATCCATCCATCCATCCTTCTCTCTCTGTCCCATCCATCCATCCATCCATCCATCCATCCATCCATCCATCCCTCTGTCCCATCCATCCATCCATCCATCCATCCATCCATCCATCCATCCATCCATCCATCCATCCATCCATCCCTCTGTCCCATCCATCCATCCATCCATCCATCCATCCATCCATCCATCCTTCTCTCTGTCCCATCCATCCATCCATCCATCCATCCATCCATCCATCCATCCATCCTTCTCTCTCTGTCCCATCCATCCATCCTTCTCTCTGCCCCATCCATCCATCCATCCATCCATCCATCCATCCATCCGTCCCTCCGTCCATCCATCCTTCTCTCTGTCCCATCCATCCATCCATCCATCCTTCTCTCTGTCAAATCCATCCATCCATCCATCCATCCATCCATCCATCCATCCATCCATCCATCCATCCATCCATCCATCCATCCTTCTCTCTCTGTCCCATCCATCCATCCATCCATCCATCCATCCATCCATCCATCCATCCCTCTGTCCCATCCATCCATCCATCCATCCATCCATCCATCCATCCATCCATCCATCCATCCATCCATCCATCCATCCTTCTCTCTCTGTCCCATCCATCCATCCAAGACCAGTAGATTTATGTAGAGTTCTTTTAGATTTAAGTTCTCTGTAGATTTATGATTTAATATTCTTATTTAACATTAACAGACACTTTTATGATTTCTGAAGGATCATGTGACACTGGAGTAATATATAAAAACATATATCAATGCTTGTCTCTTCCTGTCTCTTAGGGTCGAATGGTTTCTTCAGCAATTAAGTCATAGTCATCCCAGCAAACCGTCCCTTGGAAGAAGAACACTGGCTCTGAGAAAACTGAAGCCTGAAAACTGAAACTTTTTGCATGAAGACAAAAAGGGAAATTCAAGCTTGAAATTTCATAATATTTGAGCATCACAGCTGAAGGAAACGATATACACAAACAACAGCACTTTTGCTGGACCTCCAATAATGCGCTATTTCAATAGTCACAATTAGGAGGTGTCACGATTCATGTCTGTGTTCCCCTGTCTCATCCTGTGTTTAGCAGTTCCCCGTTATGTTGATTAGTCTCCCCAGGTGTTTTTCCTTAGCCACGCCCCCTTGTTATCTTGTTTAGCTTGTCTGTCTGTGTATTTAAACCCTGTGTCTTGTTTCAGTCTTTGTGAGTTCTTGGCGTTGTATGTTGGCTGTTCCTGTTCCCGAGTCTCTGTCTGAGTTTGCTATCTTTTGAGTTTCTTTAATAAAACCTGCTGCTCGTGGATCCTGCTTCTGCATCTGCATCAGCCGTCTTCGTTACAGGAGGAGACATAAAAACACTCCAAACCTTTCAACGGTATTATATCTCAGTAATATATGGTGGTTTAATTTGATAAGAAAAAAGTCAAACACATATGTACTCCAGGGGTCTCTTATTATTTTTTTATTATTTCTTTCTAGTTGCTTCATGCCATTTTAAACTACCCATTCATATTGAAACAAGAACACGATTCTATAAAAAATAAAAAACTGTGAACGAAACTGTCTCTTTCCAAACTGAAAAGGAAAGTGGATGATGAACACAGACAGTTTCAAGAAAGATGGACATTGCAGCATTTTTGTAGCCTGGAAATCCAGACATAAATCTGAAAGATTAATGGTCTGGCATCGACTAATGAAACTCGGCCAGCTCGAGGGGCGGCACCAGGCATGCATTTGAAGATCTCACTGCATGCAATTGGATAACACTACGACCAATCACAACAAACCCCATACCTTAGCTACCAGCGGAGCTAACTGGTAGATTAGACTCTCTCCGTATCCGGTCGGCAAAACAGCAAAAACGCCCTTCTTGCAACGATTCGAGTGGCGTCTTCTGTTCCTCTTTTAGATAAAAAGCCAAGTCTAACTCGTTCATTGTAGCTGCCAAAGCAGTTTCAAACAACTGGTGTTCATCCATAGCCATCTTGCAATGTTTACTAATGACTTCGACGTCACAGCGCTGTCGTCATCTCGCCTCTGGCCCGCCCATATCAGATAACCCGATGTGATTGGTGCAGCTCGGATACAAGGGAAATTCAACTTGTGCTCTTGTGAGAACTCTGGATTTCCAGGGTAGTATTTTTTGCAGAGTTTAATGGAAATGCTATCTGTCTGATATGCAAAGTAAAAGTCGCAGTCCTAAAGGAGTAGGCCTATCTCAAGCGTCATTACTCGATTAAACACGGAGAACAGTATGAGAAGCACCAGGCAGACTTGAGGGAAATAAGAGCCACGAAGTAGAAGAGAGAGCTAACAAAGCCTTTTCCACAAAGCCAAAAAGGATGCTGATGCTGCAGTTGAAGAAAGTTATGTGGTGAGTGAGTTGATCGCTAAAGCAGGAAAGCCATTCACTGAAGGGCAGTTTATGAAGGATTGCATGTTGAAAGTCGCTGATATTCTATGTCCAGAAAATAAGGGCTTCTTCAACAATCTCTATCTATCGGCAACACAATCTCATGAAAGTGCGTATCTATAGCACAAATTTTATTTCTCGTGCAATTTATACGCCAAAAAATAGTTTTTGCATGTATATGATACGCACTGTTGGGTAGGATTAGGGGTGTGGAGTGCGTGCCTATTACACGCCATAAAGTGCGTACCATATGCATGCGAAAACTATTTTGGGAGCGTTAGTTCAGTGCAATGTTTTGATAAGTTATTTAAGTTAAAATAAAGTAAGGGTTGCACTAACAGTTAAAATTATATTAAATAAATTGTTAAATATAGTATATGTTTTGTTAAGTATGACAAAATATATTAGTTACAGAATTTTTGAAGTAAATGAGAGCTAACATTTCAGCAAGTAAAGAAAGTGTTTTGCTTTCTTGTTGTGCTTGAATGTTAAAATGGCCCTCCTATGAGATGTCATTCACAGCCAATTTGAGTTTGAGACCCCTGCTCTACTCGCATACTTAAATATAATACTTCCTAAAAACATATCAATGATTGGGTCTCTAGGGTTGAAATGTTCCGTCCCTTGGAAGAAGAACACTGGCTCTGAGAAAACTGAAGCTCGTGCATTAAGACAAAAAGGGAAAGTGAAGCTTGTTAGTTGGTCATTTGAAACGAGGCGACTGTGATTTTCCACATTTGAGCATCACAGCTGAAGCAAACGATATACACAAACAACAGCACTTTTGCTGGACCTCCAATATGGCGCCATTTCAATAGTCACAATTAGGAGGAGACATAAAAAGACACTCAGGTGAAATGTTATTTTCTTATAATGTGAAGATAAACGCAGGAGATCCAGAGAATGATGAGGGCCGTGCAGTGCCTGAGGGCAGCAAAGCTTTCGGGAGGGAAATCTATCCAGAAATGGCCTCAATTTCCACTTTTTAATCTTCTTTTCTCGCTCCACAGACTATAGATTGATTCCTCTTTGCCATCAATCCATTTTGGTTCAGCTCATGGTTTTCCACTTGCTAATGATGATGGCTGCTATATTTAGTGAGTGAAAGCCTGTTTATTTTTCCTCCGAAGCGACAGAGATTAGACCAAAAGAGTGTTGACGATCATTTCATTATGGCAATCTCTGAAGTAAATAACGGACTATGAAGTGGACTATGAAGTGGGAAAAAATTACCGTATACATCAAAAAAGATGAGATTGCAAACATAAAAACATTATCTAAAGAAAACGTATTCATGTTCACGAAAGAAAACGACAGATCAGAAACACAAATAATGAGTTTAGGTGCACAGAAACCTCCTCTTCGGCCATTTTAAAAATTTTAAGTTTTTTTTTTCTCCATCGGAATGGTACGAAACTTGATAAAGGTTTGGGCACTTGCTGTGTGAACACACACACACAAAAAAAAAAATCATTGACATGATTCGAAAAGGTTAAATGGTCCTGAAAAAAACAGTCACACTTTTATGCTCCTCGAGGTCAAAACTGAGTACATTGGAAATGAAAGAGAGACAGATTTCCTCTAGTGGAAGCGTTTGGTACTGCAGCCGAACACAATCTCACTGAAAGCTCATTTATTTTATGTTATGAGATATCAAGCTCAAATTTGGAACACAACTTGTTTAGATTTATGGCTTTGGTTTTCTTGCAGTTGTAGAGTAAAACGTGTTTTTGAAAATATAGATTTCATATAAATATTGAAGACAGTATTTTTGTGCATTTTTCATAACAATAAACGTTTTTAAGTTCACTTTTTTTTTTAAAACGCTTTTCATTTCAGCAAAAAATTTGCCAAGTCTGTCGCTCTAAAGTATTCAAGATTTACAACAGTTTAATTTGGAAATTGAATTTTCAGGTCTATGCTCAAAACATGAATGAATAGTTTATAAATGAAACGTAAATATAATGTAGTACCATAAAACCCCCTAAAAATACAAAATATTAAATAAAAAACATTATCAAACTAAAATATAGTACATTCCTTTCATTGAATATAATTGCTACCTGATCAAAAGAGATGAGATTGCAAACCTAAAAACGTTTTCATGTGAAGTGTTCATGAAAGAAAACGACAGATTCGAAGTCTCCAATATACATTAGGTGCGCAGAAACCTATTAATGCGGTTTCAGTGTGAACAGAAGCGACTTTCAAATGCATTCGGATTAATGTCCACAAACTTCTCCTCAAACACACTTTGGCGGGTTGTAAAGCTCAGCATCCGTACAGTAACCGAACAGCTGGCCCACTGACGCCATCTTTGACACCGGGGAGCCGAGTGACAGAGTGCATTGTGGGTAATTAATGAACTGTGGTAGAAAGAGGCATTTTTGCTCTGCTACTGAGAGCTCCATTCATCACCCCTGAAACAGAGGAAGCATATGCAGGAATGTGTTGCAGACGCAGACAGTCCTAATTAGCGCGTGGCACATGATGTATCGGGACGATGACGGGCAGAGAGAAGCTTCTCGACGACTTCTCCGTTAGTTCGTTTCTCAGTCTGCAGTCGTACATCATCAGCGCGAGCCTCACGATCCACTGACTCACGCATGATATCATGACATCCCACCCGGAACGCCGATGTTTCGCAGAAACTGTGTTATTTTTAGGGTTGCATCCATGCATCTCAGGCCACGACTCCTTTAATCCAGATCTCTGGCCTCTGTCCAAAAAACTGAGCTTGTTTCTTTGTACAATCTTCACATTACCGAAGTGACAGAAAATGTTCTTTTAATTACTGTGGGAAAACATGATGAGGACAGTTGTGCTTTAGACCAGACATGGCATTGAGTGCGAACTGAACAAAGATTTGCTAATAAAGTGAGAACTTTATTACGTCAGGTCTCTCTGTATCGTCTCAGCAAGCTTTTATTGTGTTTTACACATGTACAGTTTGATAATTTAAGTGTTTCGGATGCTTCAGTGCGAATAAGAAACTTTTGGTATACGCCACAGCCAGGAATACATTACATTTTACTATATATTCACACAGAAAACAGCTATTAATTTAATTCAATTCAATTCAAATTATTTGTATAGTGCTTTTCACATCGTTTTAAAGATGAGTTTACATTACAATTTAGAGTGATCTGTTATCTGTTATCTGTCTAAGTTATGCATTTCAGAAATGTACATATACAAAATCACAGTTAGCTACAAATGTATTAATTTAAACAATATAACAATTAAAGGCAGAAACAATGAGCTCACTGAAGTAATGAATACTTGTTTGTTAACAAATATTAATAATATATCAAGGTACCATGGCTTAATTTTTTAAAACTTCTTCTAGTATCGTGTGTTTTATTACACACACTACATTATGATGCATTATGTTGTAGAAAACATGTCGGAATCCATTTTTAACCCAGTTTCCTGTAAAGAGATGTGTGTGTGAAGAAGGTGAGAGTGTGTTTGTGGAGATGACTGAGCTATGATAATTAAAATAGGTCTTAATGACACAGGCTGAGATGATTCCCCACTGACTCGCACTGGATAAATATTTAATTATTCACTCTAATTATAATGAGAATTCGATGTGCCGACCACTTGCTCGTCCCGCTTCAGACAGGGATCTGCTAACCTATAGGCTTTCTCTGCTAGATGAGAGAACACCAGTGATTTCCAGCTGATGCTGTCATTTGCTTTTACACCGGAGCTGAGCTTTCTGAGGTAACGTGGACTGGACCGGATCATCTCGCCATACACAAATATAAGATAAGTGTGTTAAGAAAGAAACGTAGCTGTCGAGAGTGTGTTGACAGTCTGTAGTTGTATAACTGAGCTCCAAAACATCAATAATGAGGTGGATTTGACAGATATGAAAAACAAAAAGGCAGGAATAAAGAACCCTAAACTAACACACATAACCATTTTAGCGTTGCACGGTTCTTCAGGATGATATGGTTCTAAATTGAACTTTAAAGCATGACAGATTATTAAAAAAATGATTTAAAATGTACTTTAAACATTTAATATTACATTACAATATGCATTCATTCATTTTTTTGTGTTCATGAAAGTGTGTGCTCTCTTAAGTGCCCTTTTATTTTACTGCAAGTCGGGTTTTTTGTAAATACTTTTAAGATTTAAAGTGCACATTCAATACAATTAAGCACATTTTATTCACAAGGGCCTGTACCTTTCGAATAATTCATACACTTTCACATATATTCATATTTGAAAGTACACACATTACTGATTTGCACATTACTGATAGAATACATTTGTCGATGATTTATTAAAGTTATTATACAGTGTAATGCAAGCGCGTTTACTAGGCCAGGGGTTCATGGCGTCCTTTGGAAGACAAAACCCAGACTAGCAAATGGAGGAAAAGCTGAAAAATAGCAGTTTGTGGACAGTTATGTAAACATATTAGTCAAGTTGTTTCAAACCCCCTTGCTGCTTGCGGCCAGGGAAAACACACACACACACTCACACACACAGAGACAGAGGACTGCTGTGAAATCCCAGTTCAATTTCTTCCCTCTCAAGCATGTGAACACCAGAGGAGGTGAAGATCAATACGGCACATTCTAGCATCATTATGACAATTTATATCCTCCGCGTCTCCCCGAGTATTTAATCACAGGGTTGTGTCCTCGCTGCCTGCTCGTCTTTTAATCCCCCCTAAAGGTGCTATCTGATTTTTGTCCAGGTGTCCAGGGCTTAAGTAGCTGACGGTGCAAAAGTGGAAACCTCATCAACATCGAGGGTCCAGAAAACAGATGGAAAGCTCATTAGCATGACGAAACGTACTCGGTTACTAACGTAACCTCGGTTCTCTCTAGAAGAGGGAACGAGTACTGCGTTTGAAAAACGCTGCGGGAAAAGGTCTCTTTTCACGAAATACTGAAGCAAAATTATCCTTAATTTTCATAAATGTAAAACGCATTGCAGCAGTGCACAGCTATGGCGAGACGGCTCGCTCGCTCATAGGCTGTTCTGCGGCAACTGCATTAGCCTATCGAGCGAGGGCTGATGCAACATCAGGCCAATGAGAGCGCTTCGCGCGCTCCTCGCCACATCCCGCCGAAACGGGTGTGGCAGTCCCCTATAAAAGGAGCTCGAGTAGGCTGATTCAACTGGTTTTCATCGCCGAAGCGAACCAGAGCGAACCGTACGCACGGCAGGGAACGCAGTACTCGTTCCCTCTTCTAGAGAGAACCGAGGTTACGTTAGTAACCGAGTACGTTCTCTTACGACAGTTCTCTCGTACTGCGTTTGAAAAACGCTGCGGGAACCACTTGTAAGACGCCGTGCGTGCTGGGATAAGACACCGATCACTGGAAGCCAGTCCAGATATACAGTGCATAATCACCAGGTAGACTCAGAGAGTCTGGAGATAAAAAGGGGGGGGGACATCCGCCCTTAAAGGTTGCGTCCTCAGACGCGATATAACGTCACATAGGCAGGGGAAGGCCTGGCTAATGTGGGAATGTGGGTCTTACACAATTCTGCCCAGAATTTTCCGGGGCGCTGTGCGCCTGCGAAATCAGTGTCCGGGCTAGACAGCTGACTCGACTATACCGAAAGCAGCTTTGCCTGCAAGGCGGGAACCTCTAGGTTGTAAAACCTTATGAATGTAGACGGTGAGGCCCAGCCTGCCGCCATACATATTTCCTGTAAGGAAATCCCGCTAGACCAGGCCCACGATGAGGCGACGCCCCTCGTGGAGTGCGCTCTCACGCCCAAGGGGCACTGAAGGCCCTTGGTGGTGTAAGCCAGCGCTATGGCGTCAACTACCCATCTGGATAGACTCTGTTTCGAAACAGCTGCTCCCTTGGAACGACCGCTGAACGAGACAAAGAGCTGCTCAGTCTGTCTGAAGACAGCAGAGCGGGACACATAAGCTCTTAAAGCCCTAACGGGGCAAAGACAGCTCGAGTCCCCTTCCTCACTCGGTAGGGCGGACAGGGAGATAACCTGAGCCCTAAACGGTGTGTTGAGGGATTTTGGCACGTAACCGTGTCTAGGTTTGAGTATGACCTTGGAGTCATTAGGCCCAAACTCTAAGCACGCTGGGCTCACAGAGAGCGCGTGCAGATCGCCTATGCGCTTCACTGAAGCTAGGGCCAGCAAAAACACTGTTTTGAACGACAGATGTTTGAGGCTGACAGTTTGAATAGGCTCAAAAGGGGCACCTTTCATGGCCGCCAAGACCGTAGAAAGGTCCCACATCGGGACTGAAGGAGGTCTGGGGGGATTCAGCCTCCTAGCTCCTCTGAGGAAGCGGATGACTAAATCGTTCCTTCCTAGTGACTGGCTTAGCGTTGCTGTCGAGAACGCTGCGATAGCCGCCACATAGACTTTGAGCGTGGAGGGGGACCTGCCCTTATCCAACAGCTCTTGTAGGAAGGAGAGAACCTCCGTCACCTCACAATCGAGGGGTGACAGGCCCCGAGCAGCACACCAGCTGGAGAAAACCGACCACTTCGAGGCATAAAGCCGCCTGGTCGACGGTGCTCTAGCCTGAGTGATGGTATTCAGCACTCCCTCCGTGAGGTCAACGGATACCCGTTGAGCGCCCACGCATGAAGGGACCACAACTCCGGATGTGGGTGCCAAATCGAGCCCTTGGCCTGCGAGAGGAGATCTCTCCTCAAAGGTATCGGCCACGGGGCGGAGTCTGCTAACTGCATCAGGGCTGGAAACCAGGCTTGGCTGGCCCAGAACGGTGCTACAAGCAGTACTGGGCATTTCACTTCCCTGACTCGCTCTAATACCTGAGGCAGGAGGGAGACTGGGGGAAACGCGTATAGCGGGCAGTGCGGCCACATGTGAGACAGCGCGCTGTCGTTCTTTGAAAAGAACACGGGGCAATGAGCGTTTTCTGGGGACGCGAATAGGTCCACCTCCGCCCTGCCGAATCTCTGCCACAGCAGCTGGACTGTTTGTGGGTGTAGAGACCATTCGCCCGTGGGAACGTTGTTCCTGGACAGTCTGTCTGGACCCAGGTTGTGGACCCCAGGCACATGCACTGCTCTCAGCGAGCGCAAGTTGCGCTGAGCCCATGTCAGGAGGCGCTTGGCCAGCCTGTACAGAATATTGGATCTGAGACCGCCCTGGCGATTTATGTAGGACACCACGGCCGTGTTGTCCGAGCGGACTACGACGTGCTGGTCCTTGATTTGGGGACAAAAGCGCGTCAGCGCGTTGTGAACTGCTAGCATTTCTAAGCAGTTGATGTGATGGAGCTTCTCTCGTTCTGACCACTGGCCAAAGAACGGTCTGCCCTCGAGCAGCGCTCCCCATCCCGAGGTGGATGCGTCCGTAGACACCACTTTCACCCTCGAGGGAGTCCCCAGGCTTACACCCGAACGGTACCAATCGCTCGCCGCCCAAGGTCTCAGGGCTGCCACGCAGTCCTGATCGACTCTGAGGCGTAATCGGCCAAGTGCCCACGCTCTGAGAGGCACTCGCGCTTTTAGCCAGAACTGCAGAGGGCGCATGCGAAGCAAGCCCAACTGGAGAACCGATGCTGCTGAGGCCATAAGACCCAGCAGCCTCTGAAACTTTTTGAGCGTGGTAGTCGCACCGCAGCGAAAGGCTCTCGCTGTGTGCTGAATGTGCAGCGCGCGCTGTGTTGACAGCCGCGCCGTCATGGACTGCGAGTCCAGAACGACACCCAGAAACGAGATAGTTTGACTGGGGTTCAGGGAGCTCTTTGTCCAATTGATCATAATACCAAGATTCTCGAGGTGATCGAGTAACATGGTTCTGTGCTCCACGAGCTGTGATCGCGATTGAGCTATGATCAGCCAGTCGTCCAAATAGTTCAGCACTCGCATGCCTCTGAGTCTGAGGGGGGCGAGCGCTGCGTCCATGCATTTCGTAAACGTACGAGGTGCCAGGGACAAGCCGAAAGGCAGGACTGTGTACTGGTATGCCCGACCCTCGAAGGCGAATCTCAAGAATCGCCTGTGACGTGACGCTATCTGTATCTGGAAATACGCGTCCTTCAGATCTATCGACATAAACCAGTCTTCTCGGCGAATATGCGCGAGGATTTTTCTGGTCGTGAGCATTTTGAAACTGCGTTTCACTAAAGCTCTGTTTAGTCGTCTTAGATCCAGAATGGGTCTGATACCTCCGTCCTTTTTCGGGACTAGAAAGTATCTGCTGTATAGCCCCCTTTCGCTTTGAGCTGGGGGTACAAGCTGTATCGCCCCTTTGCTCAACAGTTTTGATATTTCGGCACGAAGCAGGTGTGCTGCTTCTGAATTCACCGTGGTTTCGACGCGCGCTGTGAAGCGGGGGGGGCGTCGGCAAAACTGTAGCGAGAAGCCTCTCTTTATAATGTCTAGCACCCAGTCTGAAACCCCTGGAAGCGCGGCCCACGCATCTGCATGGCCGGCTAGGGGCTGAATGCGAAGCTCGCTCTGTCCGCAGTGCGGCAGTGGTGCTTCGGGGTGCGATAACATAGGCGTTACGCCTGTGACATATGAGGCGGGGAGCGCGCTTAACACAGCGGGCATAGCGCTCATCCTCGACCGCGTTACAGTGCTTAACTGAGCGAGGGAGGTCTGAGAAGGTCGCATGGGACTCATGTAGCCTGCAGGTGGACGTGGGCGGGGACCGGGCACGTTCACTGCTTTGGTCGCGCTGTCTGTGTGAGCAGCGCGGGCGCGCACAGATCCCGCTTTTACGGGGAGACTGTGATCTGCCAGACATAGTGTTTGTGGGCACTGGGAAGTGGGCACTTTGACTATGTTTAGAGCGCGATCGACCTGAGTCGATCTTATGAGCGCGGGCCCCGTGTGCGGGGCTGTGCTTTTGTGTAGGGATGGGCACAAAGGAGTGGGCATCAGCACTACGTTTATAGCACCATCGGCCGTGGCCGGGACACCAGAAAATACACTCTTTTCGGGATTTATCTGGGTAGCCGTAAAAACGGCTTTTGTGTGCAGGCAAGCGGGCAGCTGTGCGGGCTTGTGTACTGCAGAAAACACTGAAGCAGTCGCAAATCTTGGGACTAAGACAGCGGTGCGCTTTGGTGAGGGCCCGGCCGCAACGGGGCTTACACACCTGCGCTTTCCTAGGCGTGCTAGGACTTCTTTGGGGCTTCCGGCTTCAACGTGATCCTCGGCCGCGGCCCGCGGTGTGTGGGGCGGCGGCTGGTAGAGCGAGAGCGGGGCTGAGAGCTGCGCTGCTGTCGCTGTGAAGAGGATGCAGAAGGCGGGGGCTGAGGCTGAGAGCTCCGTGAGGCCGGTTTTTCACGGGCCGCTGTAGAGCTGGAGCGCTTCGGCAGGAAGTGCTTAAAAGCCTGAGACGCTTTCTGGGCTTCGGAAAATCTCTCCACGAACTCGGAGAGAGAAGATCCGAAGAGGCCAGCGGGGGAAAGCGGGGCGTCGAGGAACGCGTTGCGCTCTGAGTCACCCATTTCCGTGAGCGTCAGCCAGAGATGCCTTTCTGCTACGGTAGCGGAAGCCATACACCGTCCCACGGCCTGTGCTGCAGCCTTTGTAGCGCGGAGGGAGAGATCCGACGCGCTTCTCAGGTCCGCGATGCAGACATCCTCAGGTCCTATCTCGTCCAGTCGACGGAGGAGATCGCCCTGAAAGATCTGTAGCGTGGCCATGGTGTGTAGAGCCGATGCAGCCTGCCCAGCGGCGGAGAAGATCCGCGTGAGCAGCGTCGACGTTGTTCGACAGGCTTTGGATGGCAACACCGGTTTAGTCCGCCGTCCAGCAGAGGGCGGACAAAGGTGGGTCGCTATCGCCTGTTCCACCGGCGGAAGGGAGAGGTAGCCTCGGTCCTGAGTACCATCCACGGAAGCGAAAGCTGGTGAAACCGAGGATCGTGTCCGTGTGGAAAACGGAGCGTTCCAGGCCTTAGCCACTTCTTCGTGAAGCTCAGGAAGAAAGGGTGCGGGCTTAGACTCCGGAGAAGTACGCTCGCCAGGGAGGAAGCTACCATCCAGCCGGGTGCGAGAGGGGAGCTTCGGTGCAGACCACTCGAGGCCGAGGCTCGCCGCGGCCAGCGCGAGTACCCGCATGAGCTCCCTCTCGATGCTAGCTCTAGCCGAGGGCTTACAAGCAGGAGGCGTGAGATCCGCAGAGCTCGCCCAATCCTCACTGCCCGATGCTAGCAGAGAGCAGGAATCTTTATCCACCGACTCAGCTTCAGAAGCGGCTCCCTCGGATGAAGCGGCGGCAGACTGCGGTCGCTGTGTACTGGGAAGTGCTTCGGGGGAAGCTGGCGAAGCAGGCGGGCGAACCGGCGAGCTTTGTCGGGACGGAACTGGTTCCGGGGCCCGTTGCGAGCGGCGCTTTTTACGGCGCGGCATCGCGGCAGGGCGTGCAGGCTCGGAGAAGTGCGCGAGGCGAGTCCTCAGAGTCACCATCGGCAGAAGCTCGCAGTGAGGGCAGCCGCCGTCAGCGAGCGCGAGCGCTGCGTGATCCTCACCCAGACAGGAGACGCAGATGACATGGCGGTCTCCCTCGGTGAGTGGGGCTCGGCACGAACCACAGGATGGCATCTTAAAAAAGACGCGGCTCTTTTAGAGGGTGAGTGTTCGGAGAACACAACACACACACACACAAACAGAGCAGAAAAGGATATGTAGCGCCGGAAAGCGCAGCAGGTACGGCTTGTAGAAGGCGGCGAAGGCCAGCAGCTTCAAGGGCTCGTCCCGCTGAGATGCTTGTTCTCGACGGCGTTAGCTTCTTCGTGATCCAGCGATGCGTGCGCTTCGCTGAAGAGATGAAAATCAGTTGAATCAGCCTACTCGAGCTCCTTTTATAGGGGACTGCCACACCCGTTTCGGCGGGATGTGGCGAGGAGCGCGCGAAGCGCTCTCATTGGCCTGATGTTGCATCAGCCCTCGCTCGATAGGCTAATGCAGTTGCCGCAGAACAGCCTATGAGCGAGCGAGCCGTCTCGCCATAGCTGTGCACTGCTGCAATGCGTTTTACATTTATGAAAATTAAGGATAATTTTGCTTCAGTATTTCGTGAAAAGAGACCTTTTCCCGCAGCGTTTTTCAAACGCAGTACGAGAGAACTCTCGTAAGAGAACTACTCACAGTTCTTCCTCGGAAAGTGTCAAAAACACAATGGTGAAGTAGAACATCGACATTAACAGTTTTAATGAGTTTAGAAGGGCACTGCTTAAGATCACTTATCACTCATTCTTTTGCAAAAGTAAGTTTTTCTTCTTAATTTGTAAAACTCACTGAAGGTGTTTATGTAATTAAAAAAGAATGCACTCAGTCAACACGCCAAGATGGGCGATAATATATGAGAAAAAAATAAAAATGAATCTGTTAGTATAGCTTCTCACAATAACCATGTTTTATTGGCCAATCAGATGTGTTTAAAGAGATAGTTCACCCAAACATGAAAATAGTCACAGTAAAAGCCCTGTTGGAAAATGATCCATGATTTTGTGTTTGATTACTGTTTGTATTACCATAATTTTCCCACAAATACGATTCAATGGTGGATAACATCGTATCTATAAGAAAATTACACACACACACACACACACACACACACACACACACACACACACACACACACACACACACACACACACACACACAAAAAACATACCACAATGACCTGTGAAATCCATGCTTGAAACCTGCTCAGCACAATCCTCTTGTTCGTTAACATTGTCAGGGTCTGAATCGGGCTCGAAATGGTTTGAAATTGATGCCATGGTTAATATTTACATCTGAGTAGAGCTTGTGGTTATGAAGGGGCGAATCACAACACACGAGGCCAGCTAACCAATCAGAGCACATTTCATATTTCAGAAGGAGGAGCTTAATTGAAAACAACACGTTCAATCAGACTGGGGAGAGAGGAACTGTAATAATGGAAAATATGTGAAAAATAATGTGTTTTTTTAAGCATGTAAACACGTTTTAATACACCCCAAAAACAAAATCAAGGCTTCGTAAAAGGGCATAATAGGACCCCTATAAGAGACTGATCACTTCACTCATAACACACACTATGTGCTGATGACGCAGAAGGACTGTGTGATGAGAACCACTGTAGACGATCAGTTTGCTCTGCCTTCTTGTTATAATGTGTTCTTACTTTCTGTTATTAAAAGTGTGAAATACAGACTTTTCACCTTCAAGCTTTTTCCTTCCATGGATTGAAGGAGAGTTATCCGGGTCAAAGTGTTACACAGCCTATGAAACTTATTTTGTAAATAAAATGGTTATTGTGTTTTTGCTCAAACAGCACTGGCTTGGTTAATAAAACTGAGGCTGAACCACTGAGTCACATGGATGACATTAATGATGTCTTTACTACCTTCCTGGGCCTTGGAAGTGGTAGTTGCGTAGGCCGTCAATGGAGGGACAGAAAGCTCTCAGATTTCATCAAAAATTTTGAAGATGAATGAAAGTCATATGGGTTTGGATCAAGTAATAAATGAAAGAATTTTCCTTTTTTTTAGGAGAAATAACCCTTTAAGTTAGAATCAACTCAAAGTTTTTGACCCTGAGTTTGCAAATCCTCTATTTATAAGCTCACTTATAACAAACAAGGTGTAGACATTGTGTAGGCTGAATAAGAGATTCATGGGACAGCTTCACTGATTATAGTGGAACTTTGTGGGATTGTGATGAATTGAGATGAGTGACAGCTTTTAAGTGATTATAAAGGCAGCGCTCTTTGCATGCGATACACTATTTGAATAAAACTTTTGTTTTGCTACATTAGGTAAGGCAATGGTTATTTTTATTCATGCCAAATCCCGCATACAATTGCTTTTCTATTCAAATTGCAGTGGTTTGCACACATAGCCGCTTTAATAACAAATAATTCATCGTGAGCGTTTATGCCGGGATGTGTAGGATGTTTCTAGGCGACACGTAACTTGAAAATATTTCATGACATTCTATTTAAAATGTGCTTTAAGATAACGTCCATAAGTGTGTACAGTATAGCTGATTATTTTGCAAGCAAAGGAGATTCTCTTGAGTGTGAATAGGCTCTTGTGAGAAACTCAAAGCACAGCTATCTTGCATGCATGCAAATGTGTCATGATAAGACCTGATGATTAAAAGAACACTGCATTTCTATGTTTTATTATATATTTTTTTGTGGTGTTTTTGCACATTTTTGACATTGTTATTGTTAATAATAATTCCGTTATCATACTTTATTACTACTATAGTTCATTTCTCATGAAACGTTTCTGAAATGTGAGGCGTATTAGGTTTGGATCCACTAAAATAACGTTTGCATCCACAGACACCAGAACAAGCCGCAGTTCTGCACCCTGTGGGTTTAATGACTGAACTAGTTTGACCTGAAAAATTCACTCGAGGATTTGCTCAAATCCATGTCCGTCTATTCAGACACATTTTTCAGAATATGATTTGGTATGGTTTAAAAGCAGGCTTATTATGTCCCAGAACAAACTGCATCCGGTGCAGAAGGGATTTGTCTAGTCCTCTAGTGAGCGTTTCTTTTAGTCATCTAGTTAACCACCCACTGCACGACTAGGGCAGATAGACAATCAGTGAATCACCCGTCCACATCGTCTCCATTATCTCGGTTTAGGTTCTGATCCGCTCCACGGTCCTCGGGCTGTTTAATGAAGCGATAGGTCGTCCTGCGCCACCGACAGACATTCATTTGCTCAGCGCAGAGTTATTGCGTCGAGGCGCACATGAAATCAGTGTAATATCTGCCGCGCTGCAGTTACACTGAGACGCCTGATAACTTGCATAATAACCAGATTAGCAATATGTCACACTAAGCTGTTGGCAAAAGGCTGGGGAATTGGGAAGATTCTCCATTCCTACGGAAATGAGGAGGCTTTAAATAGAAAATGCTGGAACTCAATTTGTCTTGTGTTAAGGGTGAGGATTGCATGTCTCTTGCAAAGCAGGCGCGGTGGAGACTCATTTATCGACTGAACTCGGCACTGTTCCTGTGCCTTTCCATGGTCTGGAATGGTTGTCTTTATATTTGATTTGCTTGTACCTGAACTTGTTAGAAACAAAATAAATGGCTCTTTGTATCTTCTAGCGTGTTTACATACGTTTAATGCTTAATAAGCCGACAATGCATGTGGTCATGTAAGCACGTTAACCTGTTTTTCTTTATCAGAGTAAGGTCCTAAATGTCTTGAGCAACTAGATTTTTGCTCCTCAACCCATATAAACATATTAACCTGCGATCTGTTGACGTGTTGAAATGCACACGTGTGATATGAGACACAAAAGTGTCATTACTGCAGATTTAAGCACAGACACACAAGCTATAAAATCATTAGTGGCCAAAAGTGATATTTATTTTAATGACCCTACAAGTTAGATTAAGCCATCAAAATATGGGGAAAATATTTCATATTTTTTAAAATATATGAGGGAAGAGCAAAACACTAAACTTGGTTAAGATATTTATCTGACAAAATTATTGGGGAAAAAAAAGGCAAACTAAAGCTGCAGGTTTTATTTTACAATGCCATAAAAAAATGCATAAAAAGCTGAAATGAAATTGACTACAACATAATCAGTTATTGATTTTCACTGGTTCTCTCTTGTTTTACATGTGTTCCTAATTTCTTTGTATGACAGCCTGGACAAAAATCATGTCAGCACAACTTCGCGTCGGGTCCTGATCAGCATGTCGGGTTGTATTCGCTATAACAACCGCCTCGCTCTACATTATCCCGATTATTACATGGTTGCCTACCAAATAAATCAATAATTTTACTCAAAATATTGATTTAAAAAGGAGTTTATTGATTTAAAAACGATTGTATTGCTTCCGCTAAAGAAAATAGTCCGTTCCGTCTCTACGGTTAGAATCCTGCGTCCATAGCAATGCTCTGTTTGTCATGGCAACGGTGTGTCAAGTCAAGTCAAGTCAAGTCAAGTCAAGTCAAGTCAAGTCAAGTCATCTTCATTTATATAGCGCTTTTAACAATGTAGATTGTCTCAAAGCAGCTTTACAGAGATAAATGTATAATTTAACGTAAGATTGTTTTGGCTTTATAGCGGTTCTTTAATAAAGTTATTTTCCAGCTAAAGTTAGTTTTGATTGATTCGCTTCCGTCGCAACGATCATTTGTTTTTAAATTAGGGGCCGCCAAGACGACACCATTCTCTCTACACAGACTTTAAACGCGAACCTGTGAGAAACGCTGATGGCGTTCACATGCGCATTAAGAACGGGTTCTATAGTTATGTGCGTTGATGTGTGCAGGTTTGGAATTCCCTAAAAACCAAGCCTAAACAAATTACTGGTGTTTCCTTACAGTTTTGATTCAGAATTTTATTTTATTTTATTAATTCGGGGTAGATACGCAAATTGAGTTTTCCAGACGACGCTTTATCTGTAGAGTGGGAAAGGGATCCTCCATAGGGAGAGACTAGTTGGCACTTCAGCACTGCATTGACATCGGGTCCAGGCGAAGGTCCTTCATCAGATCTGGATACGGCCCGGATCCGGAAGGCTGCGGGAAAACCTTGGGATAAACAAAGACACTAAAATTAGCGTAGATGCCATTCTTCTCATGATGTAACAAGTACATCAGGATTTATGGGAAGTGTTCCCGGTTCCAGCTGACCTAATCTATGCAGCCTAATATTGAATTATAGAAGTCTATAATGTATTATGTGAACGCTATGTCAAAGAGATGTGTTTTTAATCTAGATTTAAACTGACAGAGTGTGTCTGCTTCCCGGACAATGGTGTGTTATACTTCGCAGCGTCTGTTATCAAGAAATAACACACCGCACTCTACATTAGAATTCAACCAAGCCATGTAATAAGCAATATACAAACTCTTACATTTTCAATAATATTTAAATAAAGCATGAAGATGTTAATTTTTCTAGGTCATCATTCTGTAAATCAGAAATTCCAACTATTTCTTGACCCACGAACTGATAAAAGTGTGTTCTCATCTTCTGCTGCCTTCACATGCTCGGAATTATTGTAAATACTAAAAAAATGGACTTGAACGCCCTCTCAAGTCAAACTTCGAATGCGGTGAACTCGTAATCACGACTTCAGAAGTGGGAAGTAGGATTTAACATCACAGTTCACGTAAAAAATGATTAACTTTCGGCGTCACTAGCAGGTCTTGTAAATGCGCTCTACTTATGATGAAGGGTTATTGGTTTGCATTTAAACCTGGACAACGGAAGTGAGATCACACTAGTTCAGTTCTCTTGGTTCTTTTGGTCCGGACCAAAAATGATACGTTTAGTCCTGGTTCCCTTCGCGTTCAATTGTTTCAAAGCAGCTTTACAGAGATAACAGTAAAATAATGCAACAAAGTTTGTTTCTGCTGTTCAGCAGATCTAGAAGAAAATAGTGTTATAGTCCAGCTTAAGTTCAATGATGGTTCATTATGTTGTAAAAAAGTTATTAATTTAGTCAATTTATATATCTAGCCGCTCTGGACAAAACTGTGATGTCATCGTCCAGTTCTCATATAATGGTGTCAATGCAGGAGATCAATAACATTGTTGAATATTAAATTCAGCTTTAACACATTCTTGATCTTCTCATTTAGATGTACGCTTCATTCTTGACATTACCACAGTGAAACGCACTTCTCGTTCTGCTGCTTTTGTCAGTCTCAATAGTATTGTTGAATAGTAAGTGTCCCCAACTAAGCAAGCCAGAAGCCTGTTCACAATGTCATTTTTAACAAAACCATGCGAGGTGTGTATACTACATGCTATTCTGACCAGCTAAGAACTCGTGAAGAGCTTATAAATGTGTAAAGGAGTCGAAACAGCGGCAGGAATCCCTCCGTCACACACACACACACACGCACACGCACAAACGCAGATCTGCTGTGAGGAGACTCGGTTCTGACGCCTGTACCGAACTGTGCTGGACAACATCACAACTATAACAGTATGATTGAGTGTTGTGTTCTTTTTAGGGTTGCATCATGTGACATGGCATCATGTTTTTGGTTGGTTTAGCTGCGTTTGGTCCGTGTTGTGTTCATGTTTCAGTCAGAGTCTGTTTTTAGGAGTCTCGGCCCCAGAGTTCTTCAAATGATCCAGAACAATCGCACCAGGGTTTGTTTTAATCCAACCAAACCTGAGAAGTGTGAACCCACCCTGAAGTGTCGATGTCAGTGTGTATGTAAACGAGCTCTCGGTGGTTTAGCAGCAGCTCAAGATATCAGGTCAGGTATATTCACTGGTGGCTTTCAACCTGCGATAATAAAAGCAGCTTCATTCAGATGCAGAATTGAATACTAGTTGGCGCTTGGCATTTTGGGAAGTAATTACCTTGATGTTTGTTGTGGGGACATTTGCCACATGGAAATTGCCCTGTGTGGTGTTTATCGCCGGCTGGCCCTCGACTCGCTCGCACTTTAATAATCCTCATTACCAAACTGCCACAGTCGCAGGTTATTTGAGAATGAGAACATATACTATACGGCTAGAGATGTCCAATTTAACTCTCACTTCCCTGGGACATTAGATTAGAATTAATTACATGAAATTACAAGCTTGAACTCTTGCCATCAGATTCGGTCATCTGGATTGGAGGCGTGATCGCACACACTCGAGCTGAGACTTTCCAAACCACTCGAAACTGCTGTTGTTGGTGTAATAAATGCGTATGTAGACTCTAGTGTACATTTCTCTGCAAACTTTGCTGAGATGCAACAAATATTTGCAAATGCATGCAGAAATTAGTCTATTGAATTCAGTATCTGGAGACTAATTGCTAATTGTACTCTAAATACCGCCATCATTAATTAAACATAGAGCTGTTTGTGCTGCTTTTGTTTGATACTGGAAGTTCAATAGACCCGACAGCTAGAACAGAACGCACTGTTTAATGCTCATACAACACATAATCATTTTGTTTGTTTTTGTTTGCATGAACGTTAAACAAGTGCCTATGGATTATGCAGAGAACGTCATTTAAGTCTACTTAAGTAGACTGATGTTTTGTTGCACAGACCTACAGAATGTGAATGATTGAACCTCTGGTGGCGTGTGAGAGATCCAGCGCTGGGACAGATGTTCTGAGGGAGGAGAACGAGAGCATCGGTTCCTCGAAGAGCCCGACTGTAATGCGTGTGTCGTGTGAATCCTCCACTGAGTTCTCCGTTTCTGTTGGGTTTTTTCCTCTGCCAAACCTCACCGTGGGGATCAAGCCAAGCTGGCTCTCTGCAGTGTGTAGCACAAACGTGCATTCAAAGAATAAAACTAACAAAAAATAAAAAGGTCTCTGTCGTTCTGGGGTGTTTCCCAACTCGCTGCTTCACTACTATAGTGCGATACATCGCTGAAGAAATCAACTAGTTATTGTCACGACTGTTTCCCGAAACCGTATTGTAGCAAACTGGTCGTTCAACCACGTTGGTTAAAGATGTCACGCAGGTGTTGGAGTAATGACTACTTTTAATGAATCTGTTTGAGATCGAATTAACGCTAGTTTTGCTATAAATTACAGACATGCATCTGAGGACTATTTCTCAGTTATTTTGCTTTATTTCCAGATTCACTCATAGACTCGTTCTTACACTAGAGCTCGTTCACACATGCGCACTCTTCAAAAACGACACTTTAAATCTCTTGACAAACTAAAAGACGTAAATGACATTTGTATGTATTCTTAATAAAAGACACAGGTTGTACTGAATATCAGCTTGCTTATTTTGCTCAAGATCAGGATTTATTGAGTCCACATGTCATGCAAACTAGAGACTCTTCTTCTAACCACAGGTCGAGATCTGTCGCTCAAACACACAACTGTGTGATGCTGTTTGCGAATGTTCGTTGGAACGATGGTTTCGGGAAACACAGACTCGCTGAACTGCTGATGATAACGACAGAACTTGCGACCATAGTTGGCTAACGATGCTTTTGGGAAACGCACGCCTGGATGAGACCAGAATCGATGTTTTGAGGAATAGATCATTAGTGATTCACACAAGTGTGTCGGGACATTCTTCTTTTTTTTTTTATTTTGAGGCGAAGGTTAAAGTGTTTTGGCTCCTAATGTGGCTCTAGTTATCTTCAGCTCGCATTTCAATTTCACAGCTCGTCCTAAAAGCATTTAACGGATGGCCGCAGGTTTCCAGGAGGTAAGATAAGGTAGAAATGAGAAATTAGCCCAAGGATGAAGAAGCAGAGGGATGTAATGATCAGGTAAGGTTGTTTTTCTGAAAAGGAAAAGCTGTGTTTACTTCTGCATGAATATCTGATCATGGTGCACAAACATGTTTTCTCTCAGTAATATTTCAGCTCGAGCATCAGCACATAATAATCAAATCAATCATGCTGTTTCGCTTTTTTCCCCTACATCAAAAGCTTAACATGATTTACTCAAGGGAAAATAAGACATGCAGGACGGAGTCAAAGTTCCTCTCAGATTTATCTTCATTTGTGAGTTTTATTTATGCGCTTGTTTACGCTGCCCATTTGGATTTCTCTTTCTTTCTTTCTTTCTTTCTTTCTTTCTTTCTTTCTTTCTTGCTTTCTTGCTTTCTTGCTTTCTTTCTTTAATTAGATCACAGATCAAGGCTTCGGAGAGACAGCAGTATCATCAAATTATCCTCCAGCCTGAAAGTTACACTGACAGCTCAAAATTGGATATATCGCTCAAAACAGAGCATCTGCCTTTAATGAAATTGATACACAAATCCAATTAAATATCCATAAATTCATATAAAGACTGGGGCTTTTTATAGCCATTAGAGGTGGACAGGTTAATTGTGTGTTGTGATGGGAACAGGCTCCCTGCAAACATTATTGCAAACATTTTAATGTTTTATATTCAACGATTATACACAGTGTTCAGTGTGACTTTTAGCTATGATTACATCTAATTTGCTAGTATTATTTATTTTGCAAACATGCAATACTGTTCAAAAGTTTTGGGTCAGTTAGACGTTTTTTTTTGTTTTTTTTTTTCTAAAAATGTAATTATTTTGATTCAGCAAGGATGCATTAAATTGATCAAAAGTGTCATTTATAATAATATATATATGTTTTTTTCTTGAGCATCAAATCATCATATTAGAGTGATTTCTGAAGGATCATGTGACACTGAAGACTGGAGTAATGATGCTGAAAATTCAGCTTTGATCACAGGAATAAATTACACTTTACTATATATTCACATAGAAAACAGCTGAGTTACATTAGAATTTAATTTATTTAATTTAATATTTTTTTATCTAATAAATGCGGCCTTGCTGAGCAAAAGAGACTTCTTTCTAAAAGGTTAAAAAGTCTTACCGACCTCAAACTTTGCTGATGTATTTGAAATATTATTGCAAATAATTAATTTTAACAATATATACTCTATATAGTGGATGTGTTAGATTGATTATATTTAAAAGGGCTTTTAACTGCATGAAGTGAACTTTTATACTGTCATCCTTCTTTCACTTCACAGCTTATATTGACTTAAAAAAAAATATACAGTATATATATATGCTTTCAGAGCATTACATGTTTTCATTGCTTTTTTGTTTTTAGTTTGTTCCAAAAGATGTATATATAATGTAAAGTCATTATAAAATGTGGAAAATTTGGTTTACCTTGAGCCCACTTCTTTTTATGTATATGGTATTTTCCTTATAAAATTAATAATTGTATAATATGTTGTTCTTTACAACCCAAATTGTCATTCTGAGTATAAAAAAGCACATCAAAAAGACAAATTTCCATCATACACTTCAGTTTTCCATTAATAAAGGTTTCTAAATCTTTCCAAAATAATCTTGAGTAAATACAGTGAAAAAATAGATGCAAACTTGTTTCTTTTCCTAGTGAACAAAATTCATAAGCATATGACATATTAAGCTTATATCTTTTTAGCAGGATAAATTCTGTGAAGTATTTTGTAAGACACTTCCTTAATTTCATTATTGACACAAAACTTATTTAGCGATTTCCACACTTTAACCAAAGAGATATCACCAAATAAAGAAGACCAAAAGACACAGAACCGAGAGCCTTCCTTATAATCTTACTGCTACATTTTTGTTTTAAAACGTCAACTTTATCAATGACAATTTTACTATGAAGATTGTCCATGTTGATTTCCACTGAATCACACTCTTTGGAGTCGCATCAGAACAATAGCAAACTCTCTTGGTTTAACTGGTAATTTAAGTTTTTTGTAGAAATTCAGTATATGATAACAAATATCCACTGGAATTAACCAGTCGTCTTACTAATATAATCCCTTCATTGAACCAAGTATGATAGAATAGTGATTTGTTTTTGTCTTTGTTATTCCATATGAAATAGTTGTGTGGTGAAAAACTGTGCTAGCAGGGCTTGTCCGTGAAAACTGGACGATTTTACAGGAATTTTGTCAGCAGAAAAATTATGCCTCCAAGAGTATTAAATATATAATTAGGAAATACATTCCAAAGACTTTCTCTATCTCTATCAACCATTTAATTTTCAAAGTGTCATTAAGTGTATTATAATCTAAGACCTTTGGTGTTACATATTACCTCCTTTTTTAAATAATGCAGTTTTTTTCTCCATAATATGTCATAAAGTATCTTATCTAATTCCTTAATCACCTTAGATCACATCTAATGATACAGATGTATAAACTGATCTAGATATACCCTTCCGCCTATGACAATAATACCCTCCCAATTATTGATATATCCTTCATTAACCACCTATTAAATGTATTTTTTGTTCTTTCAATAATTGGTTCAAAATTTGTTTTTTACAAGTTACTACACCTAGATATGTTAATTGGTGTTTAACTTGGATGTTCTCTATTTCTGTAGAGGACCAGTCTTTAAAGGGGTGGTTGATTATGATTTGACTTTTCTAACTTTAGTTAGTGTGTAATGTTGCTGTTTGATCATAAACAACATCTGCAAAGTTACAACGCTCAAAGTTCAAAGCAAAGGGAGATATTTGCTTTTACAGAAATCGCTTTTTAAGGACTACAACAAACGGCTGGTAGAGACTACACCACATTCCTCCCGGGTTAGTGACATCACAAACCCTAGAATTTACATAAACCCCGCCCCCTGAACATGATTTATAGATTATCAAGACAGAATATGCAAATCAATGACTAGAAGATAACTCCACATCAGCTTCATAAATTCATCAACTAACCATTCAGAAATGTCCTGTTGCTTCTACATGTTGTCACTTCTTCTCGAGTCTCTCCATCATTGTCTGACTCCAGTTTGAACATAAAAGGCTAAAAGTTTTAGAAATTTCCAGTGCATGTGTGTGTGAGGTAAAAGGACACAAGCTGTTGAAGCTCCGCCCCCTGTGCCGGGAGCAGCAGCTCATTTGCATTTAAAGGAACAGACACAAAACGGTGCGTTTTTGCTCACCCTCAAAAAGTGACCATTTTAACATGCTATATACAAATATCTGTGGGGTATTTTGAGCTAAAACTTCACACACACACTCTGGGGACATCAGAGACTTATTTTACATCTTGTGAAAAGGGCATTATACCACCCCTTTAAGGGGAAACAATACAGATTTTATCATATTCATGCTAAGGCCTGATGCAGCAGTGAATGCCTCAATACATGGAATTATTTTTGGTTCCTCGAATGTGTTTTTCAAAAAAAATTGCCGTGTCATCAGCAAACTGGCTAAGTTTAAATTCTAAACCTAAAGCTGTGATACCATTATACTGATTTCTTTATACACACATTGCCAAAACCTGGATGACTAACAGAAATAAAGAAGGAGAGAGGAGGCATCCTTGCCTAATGCCACGATGAATATCAAACCTTTGTGAAGTACCATAAGCACATTTGATGAAAACTAATGAAAACTTCGGGACTATTGGCGTCATTTTCCCGCGTCTCCAGAGGGATTGGTCACATGTCAAATGCGACTGAGGTGATTGGCTCAACAAAACCAGGCAGCAAAACCGAGCTCCGATGAGCAAAGATGGCAGATTTCAAATAGCAAATCAAAGCATTGACGGCTCTCCTGATATCACACTCCTCCTCGCCTGAAACCAGACCACACCTTAATAAAATATGAGTGGATGTCTTGTGATGTTTGCTATTTCCATCAGCAGTGAAGCCAGTTATTAAGGGAAGCATATCATGAACAGGTCAGTCAAGATATACGCCAGTGTTTCGTTCTCCCCAAGGTAATTTAACATGGCAAACAGAAGTGTACCTTTACACTTGGTTTACACATGGTCATCTCTCTGTCTCTCTCTCTCGGGCTATTTTTACTCGGCTAATAAGAATGCATGGCAGGGAGGCTCTTTCTCTCGAAACAGTGTGTGCAGAGAGAGAAACACAGCCGGAAAGATAAACAATGTGATTAATTACTGCGAGATCCTGCCGGAATGTGAGCTAAACCCTCATGTATCATATAATTCATATTCAGGAAAAAGCAGGAGTTTTTGCTGCTCTCCGCAGTTTGATTGTGCGAGACTGCGGTCACTGTGGTCGAGTTTGATGCGCAGGGCTTCAGGGTTCAGACACAATAGGCTCTATCTCTCGCTCTCAGGGATACCAGTGCATTTCCAGTCATGAAACGAGTAGTTTCAGCGAGTCCGAACCGTTATGCTTTGCTTTGTTGAACCATGTTAACTCGGATGTTTTTTAATATAGCTTGTTTGAGTAATTATTGAACATAGATCCTATGTTGCAAGAACATTTTCAGACTTTAGCCCTGTTCGCACGGGATGAGTATTACCTGGTGACCTCTAGTCATGTGTAATAATTGTGGAGGTTTTCTGTGATCTTAATCCCTTGCGAATCGCCCATGTCTGTAATTTGTAAAGTGAAAATTCCCCTGTAAATGACCGACCGTATTTTGCCGAACATGAGGTCCTGTGATAATATTAGTCCTGTGTGAATCGGCATCTCTGTGATTTGGCGGGTCGTATATAATTTTTTCAAGGTTTTTTTTTTCCTGTGCACTTTTTTAACCATCTTTCGTGAGAATGGAGGCGGCATTGGAGTGTTTTGATAGTGTTTTGGATGCTGGGACATATCGCTATACACCATACGATACAACTATACAATTTACAGAAAGAGAAAGCTGAAAACCATTAGAAGAGCAAAAACAAAAAGAATGAATAGATGGAGATGGATGACATGTATAGCAGCATGTAAAGAACATTCTTCTGTTTATGATATATCATACAGCTAGACCTATAATAACGAAAAGACATTTCCAAGCAATAGCCTATTGACATCCCGTGCGAATGCGAATTTCTAAATCACACGAGGTCCCCAGATAATACTAATCCCGTGCGAATAGGGCTTTTGTCTGACAAAGTATTATCATATCACATCGTATCGTAATTTCTCATTACAGTTTGTGGATGTATTAACTCGAGGGTGATTTTACATGCTTGTTGAGTTTGATTTGATTCTAATTAAATTCCACCATAAAACAACATTACTTTTGTTAAACATCCCACCTGGATTTTGATAATGTTTGTTGAGCATCAAATCATCATATTTGAATGATTTCTGAGGGATCATGTGACACTGAAGACTGGAGTAATTCACATAGTTTTTGCTGTTTTACATTGCAATAATATTTCACTATTTTACTGACTTTCAAAAACATTAAAACATCTTGCTGATTGCCAAACTTCTGAACGGTAGTGTTATAATAAAATATAAAATATTATTGCACATAGTTCATTTTATATATATGTTAGCAGAAATTATTTAATATTTTTCTCTGTCTGCTGCCCGTTTTGCTTCGTCTTCATTGCCTTAACTCGTAATTTCTCATTAAATATGAGGATGTATTTGCTTGTGGATGATATTAGATCCTTGAGTTTGATTTGATGATAATTAAATTTCCCCATAAAGGTTTAGGTAATATTGTAATTAAACTTTACCTCATGCAAACACAATACGTCAATCAAATTGATGCGAAAAAGCTCATAATCAAACATGGCATTTGCCAATTTTATTTGCAATAAACATTCATGTAAAGACTTTAATCGCATCTATTTCACTCTGTCCAAAGTGGGCATGTGTGTTTTTGCTGAAGGAACTGAGTTCATGTTGACAACGTCGTGCGACGTGAATACAGGGCGATACATCGATGGTCGAAAACACTGAAACTGAGACATTTTTAGGCATCATCGTAAAAAAATTATATCAAAGAATCTGCAAATAAATCTGGAAGATCTTGTCCAGTAACTGTGAGAGTTCATCGTCTGTGTTGTCCAGTGAAACGGCAGTAAAATAACCACGATTCGCAGCGAATAAAACTCTGAATCAACATGACCCAGTGCTGCAATGTTCTACATGTCAAAATCATCTGTTAACAAACAAGTATTCATAACTTCAATGAGCTCATTGTTTCTGCCTTAAATTATTACATTGTTTAAATTAATACATTTTTAGCTAACTGTGATTTGTATATGTACATTTCTGAAATACATAACTTAGTTTCCTCTGATAACAGATCACTCTAAATTGTAATGTGGATTTGTACATTTTCTGAAAAGCTGCTTTGAAACGATGTGTATTGTAAAAAAGCGCTATACAAATAAATGTGAATTAAATGAATAATCAGAATAATGAAAGTTGCATGTGGAAGGTAAAGAGGTTTGCATGTGCATCTGCGATGAAGTCCTTACTCTGATTACTGTAAAATATCACATGCAAACGCAGTCGTTGGAATGAATCCTAACAGTGTGTGTTTTTATACACATATTCAAGAATCATCCACTTCTGGTATTGAATGATTTCAGATGCTCCTCATAAACTACACACACACACACACACACACACACACACACACACACACACACACACACACACACACACACACACACACACACACACACACACACACACACACACACACACACACACACTCACACACACACTCACACACACACACACACACACACACACACACACTTCTGCTCAGCAACTTTTCCAGGATTCAGCAAACAGGGGCCAAATCCAAACATTATCCGCTGCTTTCCCAAAGACAAAAGGATGAGCTTGTGTTTCTCCCAGGAGAACGAAACTGCTGCGAGGCTTCGGTTCTCGGCTCTCAGTTCTCCAGACTTCTGTTTGCCTGTACATGTGAGACACTGCCCTGATGGGAACACTAAACCCGGTAACACTTTTTTTTTACAGTGTCCTTGTTACATATGTTACATGTACTTACCATAGTAATAACAGTAAATTATGCATAATTACATGCAACTAACCCTCAACCAAACCCTAATCCTACCCTAACCCTATAGTAAGAACATGTAGTTGCTTAATATTACTCAGTACTTAAATATATAATTACACTGTAACAATGACACCTTAAAATAAAATGTAACCCCAAACCCTATAATAATTATTACTCAGTACTAATTACACTGTAAAACGTACTTTTTTTATTGCTATTTTTATTGCCATTGTCATTTCCTGTTATTTTCTGTTTTAATATTGTTATTGATGTATGGTGACCTCGAGTGGTTTGAAAGGCGCCTTAATAAATGCATTATTATTATTATAATTATTAAAACGGACACCTTAAAAAAAAAGAGTAACCAAGATGATTTCTAAAAGGCTGAAAGGACAAAGATGGCGTTCTTGTCGAGGTGATAAATAGATGTATAAATAAATAACAAACACCTTTAAAATCACCAGAAGGATGCTCGTCGCAAGCCGTGTAATTGCCGTGTAATTAGTGCTGAATTTTAATTGCTCAATTAGGCTGATAGCACTGTCTGTGGCATTGGAATAAAACTAATCCAGTGGATCCTTTCTTTTTAATGCAATGCAAAAACTGACCCAATATTGTCAACATGTAGTTTTATTTATGACTGTTGTTTGAGTAACAGGCGCAGAGAGGTCCATGAGCATCATAACATATGAGCATCATAACATATGAGCATCATAACATATGAGCATCATAACATATGAGGATCCTAATCAAACAACAGACTGGCATGCTGCTGTCAAAAAAAAAAAAAAAAAATGCGTAAAACAATATTTTTGAAACTGTTTTAACAAATCAAATTTAAAATAAGACTGCATAGTCTTCACTGTGTACATTAAACATAGATTATTTAGACCTTATTGAAGTTACAAAAGTTATTTAGGAGTTGTGAGTGATTTTTTCTTTATAATTTGCTGTTTGATTAACATTAAAAACACAGACATCAGTGGGAATATTAGGCTGCTGTCACTTTAAGATATAATGCATGGATCTAATATACTGATACTGTACACATGCATTTTCTTTCTCAGCTGTTGACATTCACTTAATACATGATCGTGAATATATAGTAAAGTGTAATTTATTTCTGTGATCAAAGCTGAATTTTCAGCATCATTACTCCAGTCTTCAGTGTCACATGATCCTTCAGAAATCAGTATAATATCATCGTTTTTCCCAGGATTCCTTGATGAATAAAAAGTTAAAAAAGAAAAGCATTTATTTACAATAGAAATATCATGTAACATTATACACTATCGTTCAAAAGTTTGGGGTCAGTAATTAATTTTTCTTTCTTTTGTTCTTTCTGTTTTTGAAAGACATCAATACTTTTACTCAGCAAGGATGTTAAATTGATAAGAAGTGATAGTATAGTAATGATTTATATTGTTAGAAAATGTTTCTATTTTGAATAAATGCTGTTCTTTTTAACTTTTTATTAATTTTATTTGATTTCTGAATGATCATGTGACACCGAACACTGGAGTAATGATGACGAAAATTCTGAAAATTGTCAAGGTCAGCAATCAGAGTTTTACTTGCTCAACCAACATTTTCACGGTCCCCGAATAAAAATGTACATTTTTATTGAAATAAACTTAAATTTAGAATTGCATATTTACATTTACAATTGTAATAATGTGATTTTAAAAGTATTATTCAATATTTTACCAGCTTAATATAACAAAAAAATATAATTTGCAATATAGATTTTTTCCCCACACAATTTTACATTTTCTTTAAAAAATAAAGTTTTCGATAATACCTGGAAATGATGCAGTTATTTAAATTATCTCACTGACCCTGAACCAGCGGGGTGTCCTGTCATGCACATTAAACACTGTATACGGGAGTTTATGATGATGATGATGATGATGACGACGATGATGTTGATGCATCTGACTTAGCCGTCTGAGTCTGAGCTCTTAATGCCCTGTTAGCAGGAACACACTGTCCTCTGTGTGTAATTAAGTGAAGGAGAGAACAGGTACAATAACAGGCCTTTGACTCTTTAAATAGAGCTTGTACACTCTTGCACTGCCACCAACCCTGCACTTTATCCAAGGCTCAATTATGTCTCTCTCCATTGAGTTTAACAGTGCAGTGAACATGTGTGGTTCGGTGAGGAGATCTGCGTCTGTATGGCTCAGATGAAGGGTTAAAGGGAAACTCAGGTATTAACACTTGCAATGTGGCATCGGTTCAGTGTTTTATTTTATTTAGTTGTGTTGCAGTAAAAATAGCAACAGGTCAATTCACAGAGTCCATTTGATGTAATCACTGGGCACAGAATGCCATCCCCATCGTCCAAAATATGTATAAAACGTAATTTTTTTTACAGTTTTTTTCATCAGCTTGCACACAAAATCCTCACTCGTCACACAATTTCTGAAACCTGACACTCAAACACCAGATCCACACACCAAATCTGCAAAACCATACACTCATTCTCGGCCTTCGACTCAGTTTTCAATTTCATAAACTTTTTGCAAACCACACACACAATTCTCTATGAAACACACAACAATCTAACGGGAAGAATCTTGATTTCTTTTTTCAAACACAACCTATCAAAACACCACAGTAATTCATCAGAGCCTCACACACACACACACAAACACTCATTGCTTTACTGAACACCAGCCAATCATGGCTTTAGAATAGGCCTATAAACAGGTCAAAGGTCAAGTTATAGGTTTTTCGGACTGTGTAAAACTGTATTCACAACCACAAATGCTTACAGTAAAAAAAAAATAGTTTAAATAGCAAGTTTCAACCTTGCTTTCGTGTTTACCGTGAATTTTTGAATAACTGTGTGTATATGATATATCCAAAAATATAATATTATGGCAAAGGTGTTTGCAACGGCAGACAAATGTTTGCTTTTTTGGATTTGTGTCATTTTTTGGGGAAAAAAGAGGCAAAGTTTTGAAAATGTGTGTAAACAATTGAAAAAAAAATATTGTATGGGTTTTCTACTACGTATTTCAGTATGAGACATAATTTAGGTTATATTAAGCCATACACGTCTTGATACCCGGTGTTCACTTTCACCGTCCTGTTCTAGTTCCCGGGTCCCCATGTGGAGGACGAACGGAATAATTACTTGTTATAATTTCACTAACAAATAACATGTCTATTCTCACTTGGAAAACACATATGGGATGGGATCCAGATGATGTGATTAGCTGCTCTCACAAGCCCTTATTCCTATTATAATGACTTAATCCAAGAGTGGGATTTTAATACGAGGCGCTGAGGCCAATTGGAAATGCCTCATAAATAAACAAACAGAGGCAGTGTACACAAATAAAAATTATAATAACAAAAAAGGCTCTCTAAACAGAGGTGGCGCACATGCATTATGGAAATTTGCTAATGAGCTCTCTCTCTCCGAAGGTTTGAAGAAGCAAGCGACCCGATCACCCACACACACACACACACACACACACACACACACACACACACACACACACACACACACACACACACACACACACACACACACACACACACACACACACACACACACACACACACACACACACACAGACAGACAGACAGACAGACACAGACAGTCTGATTCCTGATCCACATCTAGGTCAGTGAAGATGAGCAACAACACAATGATGGAGGAAAATCATGTCATTGAGGACAGAGCTGAGAGGATGGAGAGCAGTTTCCATGGTGATGTGATAGCCACACCTGGTGATGCTGTGTGTGTGTGTGTGTGTGTGTGTGTGTGTGTGTGTGTGTGTGTGTGTGTGTGTGTGTGTGTGTGTGTGTGTGTGTGTGTGACAGACAGAGAGATCCACAGGGGTTTGAGCTCATGATTTCACTAGGCCTCATTTGTCTGAGCAGACGTTTCCTCCTCACCTCTGTCCCAGGATCAACACACACCGAGGCCGTGTGTGTGTGTGTGTGTGTGTGTGTGTGTGTTGATGTTTCCTCCTCACCTCTGTCCCAGGATCAACACACACCGAGGCCACGTGTGTGTGTGTGTATGTGTGTGTGTGTGTGTGTGTGTGTGTTGATGTTTCCTCCTCACCTCTGTCCTAGGATCAACACACACCGAGGCCGTGTGTGTGTGTGTGTGTGAGAGTGTGTGTGTGTGTGTGTGAGTGTGTGTGTGTGTGTGTGTGTGTGTGTGCTGACGTTTCCTCCTCACCTCTGTCCCAGGATCAGCTCACACCGAGGCCGTGTGTGTGTGTGTGTGTGTGTGTGTCTGTGTCTCTGTGTGTGTGTGTGTGTGTGTGTGCTGACGTTTCCTCCTCACCTCTGTCCCAGGATCAGCTCACACGAGGCCGTGTGTGTGTGTGTGTGTGTCTGTGTGTGTGTGCTGACATTTCCTCCTCATCTCTGTCCCAGGATCAACTCACACCGAGGCCACGTGTGTGTGTGTGTCTGTGTCTGTGTCTGTGTCTGTGTCTGTGTGTGTGTGTGTGTGTGTGTGTGTGTGCTGATGTTTCCTCCTCACCTCTGTCCCAGAGGGGATCAAAACACACCGACGCCACATGATGTTTTATTAACAATGTTCGGGAGGCGCACGTTCAAATCCAGTCATCACATCATTCCAACCAGCTGTCAACAATCAGTAATCAACATGTCTGTCCAATCAGCATGAGTGCAGACCTATATATATATATTCATGTGACTCACCAATCTTCCTCGACAGTTTGTCAGCGTTTGGTCCTACGAAACTGCCAGAGATTCTCAATGTCAGAGATTCAGCTCTTCCTGCCTGATGACGAGTCTCTTCTCTCCCAGGATCCTACACCTCAGTCCTCCGATGTCAGGAGCACCCGCGCTCCACCGGACATCGTCGAGGAATCCCCGGAGCCACTGTGTGGACATCGGCCTATTCGGGCCCCTTCCCGTACTCCACGACGCCGAAACTTACCCTCGCCTCCTCCAGCATCTCCAGCGTCCTCTTATGCCTCAGCCCACCCAAAGATTCCTGCCATGGAGAAATGGACAATAGTAAGTCTAAGACAAGCGCTCATCAGCGCAGATGCCCATTTTTCTAGGAGATTAACAAAAGCCCAACTGCACGACTTGTATGTCTTCCTTCAACCAACCTTTCCATCTCCAAAATCAACTTCTCCATCCAAGATCGCCAACAAAGCGAGCACGAGTTGCAAAGCCCTGTCTTCGCGCTCTCAAAAAACTCCATCTCGCGCTAGACTGAGCCTCCCTCGAGCGCCAGGCCGCGGTCGCAGGCCTTCATCAAGCTTGGGCCGCGCCCCAGATTCTCCGGCTGCTAGGCCTCTCTCTCCTCTTCCTTCCACCCTGCTACGAACCGCAGCTTTCCCCAGCGCCGCACATCCATCGGCTATTTCAGCCCACCTCGATTCAAGGCTAGTGGCACGAGCCCAGCCACCGCAACCACTTCCTCAAGCTTTCTCTAATCCTCTCCCTTGTCCGTGACCATCAGATCCTAGTGTGAGGCTGCTTCCGCTATCGGTGCAGGCCCAGACGTCCTATTTCCACCAATTTCCCTCTTTCTCTAACTACCCTGTTCCTCCCCAGGCTCCAGGGGCCGACCCGAGTGAGAGGCTGCCTCTGCTAACGGCACAGGCCCAGGAGCATCTTTTCCCTCCACAATTTCCATATTTTCCAAACTTCTCCCTTCCTCCTCCGGCCCCAGGGGCCAAGCACAGCATGAGGCTGCCTCTGCTAGCGGCTTCGGTCCCGGCCCAGCTTCCTCTTAACACTGCCCTACCGTTCTCTCTATACTCCGCAACGCTGATGCCCATCCCACCAAACGCTACAGCCTTGGAACCAACCCCAGTAGCCAACAACATCAGAACACAGATCCTCTCAGGTGCGGATATTGATTTATCGTCCCTGCTATCTGTACTTCCTCAATCCACTTCAGATCGCCAAACAGAAGTAGGCAAACTCCCTCCACCACCCCGTCTCCTCACACTCGCCTGGTTACTTCCTAACCAGCAATACGGGAGGAGTACTCTGGGTTCGGCCCCAATATCCGAGCTCGGAGCCCTCTCCCCGGACAGCACGCCAAATATGCATACCATTTATTCTATCTAACTTATTTGTAAGTGTGAACTCGTGAAGTGTGTGTGTGTGAGTGAGTGAGTCAAAACACACTGAAGCCACGTGTCGCTTTCAGAGGCAAATTTGTCGCTCTGGTGAAATATAGAACTCCTAATGAAATATTCTGTAAGAGTGAGAGTGTGTGTGTGTTATCCTTGTATTTTTATATATATATACATATTGAATTACATTTGATTTATGTTTTCTGTTTTCGTTGTATTTTTTATTTTTAAGTTTTAGTAATTTTGGTGTGTTTTTGTCAGTTTTATTTTTTTGAGACGTCTATCTGAAGTTCACAACGTAATTTGGGAGGAGTGAACCCATCTAATCTTTCAGTTAACTGCCAGAGCATATAAGCAGCCGCTCACCTCGCTCCGGCATCCACTGTTCTGGTGTCCCTCCTCCTCCCGAGCTCCACCTGCATCATTTAGGCATCTCGCCACTATACTCTTCCTCCCCAGCTCCACCTGCATCATTTAGGCATCTCGCCACTATACTCTTCCTCCCCAGTTCCACCTGCGTCATTTAGGCATCTTGCCACTATACTCCTCCTCCCCACCTGCATCATTTAGGCATCTCGCCACTATACTCTTCCTCCCCAGTGCCACCTGCGTCATTTAGGCATCTCGCTACTATACTCTTCCTCCCCAGCTCCACCTGCATCATTTAGGCATCTCGCCACTATACTCCTCCTCCCCACCTGCATCATTTAGGCATCTCGCTACTATACTCCTCCTCCCCAGCTCCACCTGCGTCATTTAGGCATCTCGCCACTATACTCCTCCTCCCCAGCTCCACCTGCGTCATTTAGGCATCTCGCTACTATACTCCTCCTCCCCAGCTCCACCTGCGTCATTTAGGCATCTCGCCACTATACTCCTCCTCCCCACCTGCATCATTTAGGCATCTCGCTACTATACTCCTCCTCCCCAGCTCCACCTGCATCATTTAGGCATCTCGCTACTATACTCCTCCTCCCCAGCTCCACCTGCGTCATTTAGGCATCTCACCACTATACTCTTCCTCCCCAGCTCCACCTGCGTCATTTAGGCATCTCGCCACTATACTCCTCCTCCCCAGCTCCACCTGCGTCATTTAGGCATCTCGCCACTATACTCCTCCTCCCCAGCTCCACCTGCATCATTTAGGCATCTCGCTACTATACTCCTCCTCCCCAGCTCCACCTGCGTCATTTAGGCATCTCGCCACTATACTCCTCCTCCCCAGCTCCACCTGCGTCATTTAGGCATCTCGCTACTATACTCCTCCTCCCCAGCTCCACCTGCGTCATTTAAGCATCTCGCCACTATACTCCTCCTCCCCAGCTCCACCTGCATCATTTAGGCATCTCGCTACTATACTCCTCATCCCCAGCTCCACCTGCGTCATTTAGGCATCTCGCCACTATACTCCTCCTCCCAGCTCCACCTGCGTCATTTAGGCATCTCGCCACTATACTCCTCCTCCCCAGCTCCACCTGCGTCATTTAGGCATCTTGCCATAATACACCTCCTCCCCAGCTCCACCTGCGTCATTTAGGCATCTCGCCACTATACTCCTCCTCCCCAGTGCCACCTGCGTTATTTAGGCATCTCGCCACTATACTCCTCATCCCCAGCTCCACCTGCGTCATTTAAGCATCTCGCCACTATACTCCTCCTCCCCAGCTCCATCTGCGTCATTTAGGCATCTCGCTACTATACTTCTCCTCCCCAGCTCCACCTGCGTCATTTAGGCATCTCGCCACTATACTCCTCATCCCCAGCTCCACCTGCGTAACTTAGGCATCTCGCTACTCTACTCCTCCTCCCCAGCTCCAGCTGCGTCATTTAGGCATCTCGCTACTATACTCCTCCTCCCCAGCTCCACCTGCGTCATTTAGGCATCTCGCTACTATACTCCTCATCCCCAGCTCCACCTGCATCATTTAGGCATCTCGCTACTATACTCCTCCTCCCCACCTGCATCATTTAGGCATCTCGCCACTATACTCCTCCTCCCCAGTGCCACCTGCGTTATTTAGGCATCTCGCCACTATACTCCTCCTCCCCAGCTCCACCTGCGTCATTTAAGCATCTCGCCACTATACTCCTCCTCCCCAGCTCCACCTGCGTCATTTAGGCATCTCGCTACTATACTCCTCCTCCCCAGCTCCACCTGCGTCATTTAGGCATCTCGCCACTATACTCCTCCTCCCCAGCTTCACCTGCGTCATTTAGGCATCTTGCTACTATACTCCTCCTCCCCAGCTCCACCTGCGTCATTTAGGCATCTCTCTACTATACTCCTCCTCCCCAGCTCCACCTGCGTCATTTAGGCATCTCGCTACTATACTCCTCCTCCCCAGCTCCACCTGCGTAACTTAGGCATCTCGCTACTATAGTCCTCCTCCCCAGCTCCACCTGCGTCATTTAGGCATCTCGCTACTATACTCGTCCTCCCCAGCTCCACCTGCGTCATTTAGGCATCTCGCTACTATACTCCTCCTCCCCAGCTCCACCTGCGTAACTTAGTCATCTCGCTACTATGCTCCACCTGCGTCATTTAGGCATCTCGCTACTATACTCCTCATCCCCAGCTCCACCTGCATCATTTAGGCATCTCGCTACTATACTCCTCCTCCCCACCTGCATCATTTAGGCATCTCGCCACTATACTCCTCCTCCCCAGCTCCACCTGCGTAACTTAGGCATCTCGCTACTATAGTCCTCCTCCCCAGCTCCACCTGCGTCATTTAGGCATCTCGCTACTATACTCCTCCTCCCCAGCTCCACCTGCGTCATTTAGGCATCTCGCTACTATACTCCTCCTCCCCAGCTCCACCTGCGTAACTTAGGCATCTCGCTACTATACTCCTCCTCCCCAGCTCCACCTGCGTCATTTAGGCATCTCGCTACTATACTCCTCCTCCCCAGCTCCACCTGCGTCATTTAGGCATCTCGCTACTATACTCCTCCTCCCCAGCTCCACCTGCGTAACTTAGGCATCTCGCTACTATACTCCTCCTCCCCAGCTCCACCTGCGTCATTTAGGCATCTCGCTACTATACTCCTCCTCCCCAGCTCCACCTGCGTAACTTAGGCATCTCTCTACTATACTCCTCCTCCCCAGCTCCACCTGCGTCATTTAGGCATCTCGCTACTATACTCCTCCTCCCCAGCTCCACCTGCGTAACTTAGGCATCTCGCTACTATACTCCTCATCCACGCATTAGTGTTCCCACTGGGGGTTTATCTCGAGTTGAACTGCTTCCTCAAGCCCCTCCACTGCGGACAGCAAGCCAAATACGTAAATGCATGTGCAATGAGACGCTGTGAAGCACTTTATCTGGCCTTCCGAAAGTGGATGCAATTAGGAATCAGTGGTTAAGATTTATTTACAACACTATTCCAGAACAGTATACGATCAAAAGTGCAGAGATGGATTTATTTTCACAAACACAGTAACCTCTGTTCTCTGATTGTAACTTGTGGTGAAAAGATGACAAACATTGATGAGGTGTTCTGTTTCACACTGGCCAATCACAACGCACTGGCTCAGCTGGCCAATCAGAGCACACTACGCTATATGGAGGGAGGGGCTTTGTAGAAAAAGACTGGCATAGAGGAGCTACAGTAATGTACAGTATGTGAAAATAATGCAATTTTTGAACATTAAAGAATGATAACATCTTCTATTACACCAAATACACAAAATGATGATCTTTGAAAATAACATCATATGACCCCTTTAACTGAAATAGAGCAAATAATATACAGTATATATATATATATATATATATATATATATATATATATATATATATATATATATATATATGAATGAATATGTCAATAATGGTGGTATCAGCTATTGCAGATGAATCCACTCATAATGTTTATACTGCGTTTGCTCGCTTTCCTTAGTGTGAAACCAGACGCTCCTCGTATTTATAAGCCTAAAATCTGCACTCTTGAAAAACACTGAGCATAAGAAAGACCTGGTCGATGACGATCGCTTTAACATTTCATTTCACAATGTGTTCCCAGCTAAACAAAGCTAAATTGTAATTTGAGTGAATATGAAATTTATAGGTCAACTAAACAGTGTGATCATGTGAACTGCTGCAATCTCTCATCTCTTTTATTGCAATGTGGATCGTGCCATGAACTATTTGTGCTTGTACCACTACTACTATCCACAGTGATGATGATAATATTCATGTTTTCTCATCTTAACACAGTTCCTTTTTATAAAAAAAAAAAAAAAAACTCAAATAGTTTTTCTACTGCTAAACTTTCCAACCTATGTGTGCAATACCTCTGCAATTGTTTTCAGTTAATTAAAAATAATTATGTGCTATTGTTCTGAATCGTCCCCAATTTTCATGCGCAAACAAATAGGAAAGATAATAACAAGATTGTTACACTTAATTACTGGATAAACAGGAATGTAACTGCAAAAGCTCATTAAAGCAAGAGTCTAATTACTTCAGTGCCTTCCATCAGTTCATGGAATATTTATTTATTAATTTTCTTTTGAGGGATGTGTGTGTGTGTGTGTGTGTGTGTGTGCGTGCGTGTGTGTGTGTGTGTGTGTGTGTGTGTGTGTGTGCACAACTCCCACCAGCAGAGAAAAATATTCTGCATGTGAGGTTGTTACTACTGTGTTGTGATTGCAATCTTTAATGACTTCTGAATTTTAAACCTCTTTCCAGTCATCTAACATTTAAATCAATGCTGTTTTTCTCTTTAAAGTGAAGGAGAACCGCGCCAATAGTTGCGGCTTTACAATAAGAGACTGCGAGTGTGAAATATTTATCATTTCATGGCACAGCAGGATGATTTTCTAACTATCCAAACCTTTAATGCTTTCTTCCAAGGACGACGATAACATAAATTATGCATGAGTTGCTACAACTGTTTTGCCCCATTCGGACTGATGATCAAGATCGATGCGGGAACAAGCTTTGGATGAAAGTTTACACATTAAACACTTTACAACTTGAGAATAAATAGTGTTGTTTTGGTCGGAGCTCCTAAAGATAAAAAGCCTTTTTTTCCTTTTGTGAATGTCTTTCTGTTTTACAACAAACATTTAGTTGTAATACACAGTTTTATTCATGTTTGCATTAATGTAATAATTAAACTGTCTGTTTTAAGCACTAAATGCAATATATGATTTAGATGAAAGTTTATTCAGTTTAATTAAGTTTCCATCTTTGATAGATTTGTCGCTGGTTTGTTAAACTCATTTGATTTCCTCAGAACATCAGATCTGCACAGATCTTTCCGCTTGTCGACTTGAATGAGTTGTTTGTATTTAACACGAACATTTTCATGGAATTATTGTGCTCTTTTCTCAGTACAGAAATACATCTTGTATTCTAAATATTGCAAAAAATATTCTGTGAATACAGTAGATATAGTTTGTCAATCTGTAGAAACCATCCTTTTGAATATAATAATAAAATAATATTTTGAAAAAATGTTCAAGGAACTGCTATACTATAAGAATGTAACTAGTATAAGACAAAATCAATGAAATATTCTGTCCTATTATGCTTTTTCAGATATTACCTTTCATGTAGTGTGTATTAAAAGCTCTAAGTTTTTGTCTCCTGAAAGAAAGTGATTCTGAACTGAAACGAGTCATCAGTATTTCAGTCTCACTCCTGCTGTAGGTTTGTAACTCATTTGCATAATGCCAGCCTGTGGTCCTGATTGGCTGAGCAGTGTCTCTTAGCTCCGCCCTCAAACACTGTAGTTTATCTGAGACTGGAAGAGTTTGGTTCGTGTTGTTCATGTCGAGTAGACGCTGTTTTCTGCTGACAAAGCAAGTCCACTTTGATGAGATTGATACGGTAAAACCCACGCCATCGTTACTGTTCGCATCACTGTGATCAAGAGCTGAGATTCAGATATGATAATGAGCGGTTGCTTTCTGACCAATCACAGCAGAGCAGCTCTCAGAGAGGCGGGGTTTAGAGAGACTGAATCCTCGATCGAAGCGTTTCAGACACTTTGACACTGCAGTGGAGATTATGAGGACAGTAAAGTGTTTTGGTTATTTTTTTACCTTGGATGCATGTAAACCTGTTGTAGGAGACCTTTAAGACAAAATCAGAAACCTTTAACATTGCATAATTGGGGCACTTTAATACTACATAATAGTAAATAAATAAATAAACAAATAAAACAATTTCTGGGGAACATAATTCCTATGGAATCCAGTTTCCACCTCAGAGTAAAAACAAAACAACAACAATGAAAAATATTACGATCGTTATTTCTTGTGATTTCAACTTTACAGCAAGTACGAATTTGTCTTAGAATATAGCTCACACTATTACCTTTTTATGTTTTCCTGAGATGAATGTGTTCTGCTAAAGGAGGCCAGAAGACAATCATGGAGCTTTTTTGCTAAAAATCCCAATCCATTTTAAAGGCTGAATATATTGAAGTCTTTATTAATGTAAAGCACACCTTCATTTGTCCACAGGCAAGAACGGCAGCTCTTTGACTCTCAATAAACTCATTTCAGAGTGCAGCGTTTCTTCGCTGTCTGTCTTCCATCAGAAAGCGAGAGATGTGGGACTCAGCGGCTCACAGCAAGCCGTCAGAGACAGCGTTTAGAGACCAGGCTTCACAGTCTTCGGCCTGACATTGATGCACCTTTTGTCTTGTCATATGCAAATACTGCGGGTTAAGGGAGAAGCCGGTTTGAAGTGCAAATTGTAATTTAAGACTCCAGCACGACTCCTTCTTCATCCGCTCCATTCCATTAATTACCTCTCCCACGGAGGAGAGAAACTTCATTAAAGCACAGATAGGAAGAGAGCGTTAAGGAAAGACAGGACTGCTCAAGGACACGCTGGAACAGGAATTAAACTCCAATAAACCTCCGTGCACAAACAGCTTTCTTCAGATCCCAGCAGTCATGTGACCAGGGCACGCTCGTGTTTTTGCACACGTCTAGCCTTAAAATAAAGCAGGATTGTGTGGCTTTAAAGTGCATTCTTCGGTTATCGCAATACTGCTACTTTGTCAATGAAAGTCATTTTAATGATAATGTAGATCATTTATGTGTGTGTACGTCTGTGTGTTTTTTTGTTGTTTTTTTTGTTTTTTTACCTCCTTTCTGGGGACCAAAATAAAATATAAAAAACAGCCTCCACAATGAAACCTACTTTTAATAAAGAGTAAAAAACTATATATAACAAACTAATAACATAATCATTTTAACATTTAAAGACACCATAATAATAATAGAAAATAAATAAGGAAAATAATAATAATAATAATGTATCGAACCAGTAGATTTTTGACATTTTGATTATTTTTCATTCAGATTTTAGGCTTGTTAGAGTAAACATATAAACAAGTCATAGGAATTTTAGAAATCTAAAGAAAAGCTTAAAGCTGCAGTCCGTAGCTTTTTGGGGTTAAAAATGATCCAAAATACATTTTTGAGCAAGTACATAACCAGCCAGTGTTCAAAACTCTCTGCTTGCCGTAGCTCGACTCAAAACGGTAAGCTTGTAATAATGTTTTTAATTCCAGTGGTACTGGTGGATTTCCGCGGGAAATTCGAGCATGTCTTTGCGTCATTACGTCACATCTGTCCACATAAAGAAGAGTCTCGGCTAGTCGGCGATGAGTGTGAGGATGGTGGATGCTGGAGATGTATAGCCTTTTCTCACAGCACTTGATATGATTAAACTTATCAATTTGATGGCGGATCCAAGGTTCAAACGACAATCACCAGTGACAAAAAGCGAAAGACTTCGGACTTCGGTGAAAAAAAGAGACTGCAACCGGGCAATGCGAAGACAAGGATAAATATCGGAAGGGCATTAAATGTAGTCACGCAATGCTGATGTTGTTAACATTAACAATTTGAGGACAGTAATATATATTTGAAGTATAATTTGCACGGTTTGACGTGATATGATAAGCAATCGTTAGATTTAAGCAATCGGCACGATTTACTGCAATGCTTTTTCCCCCTTAGTTGTTCAGAACAAAAGTGGATGTTACTTGTTCAGACGACATTTCCCGGTGAACATTCTTATGTTGGTCATACTTCCAAAAA